>SNQJ01S0000036.1:1042346-1064660 GCA_010110895.2 Picea sitchensis
GATAAAATTATTTTACCTTAAAAATCGCCAAAATTTTATAAAAACTATATAAAATCCTTAGAAATTTGAATATTTTTACAAAAATATCGCCAAACATTTATAGTTGGCATATGAAGGATTAGTAAGATTCGCTAAGGTTTCTATATTTTAAAATAACTTTCCATCCTTCAAATGATCATGCGTAACTAATCTCTTTGGTTATGATTATGATATCATTTACAAGAAAGGAAAATAAAATGTACTCTCTCACGCTCTTTCTCGAAAATATGAAGATGAAGGGTCCCTTTTTCCCCTCTCCTTCATTGTACTAGATTGGCTCCAAGTTGTGTGCCAAGAATGGCTACATGATCCTAAAATATCATATATGATCCAACAATTGAAATCCAACTCTCTAGTTTCCCCAGGGTATGCTTATGACAACGATGAACTTCACTAGAAAGGTCATTTGTATTTAAGTAAACAATCAAAACGTAAATTAACGGGTGCTTTTTGAGCATCATGATACTCCCATAGCTGGGAATTCATGGTTTACCAAAACCTATGACTGAGTCAAACTTTCTTTTTTCTGGGATGGTATGAAAAAGAACGTTCTCACTTTTGTAGCAGAATGTGATTTTTGTCAATGCAACAAAGGCGAAACCATCAAACCTCCTAGCACAGTCCAACTGCTTTCGATTCCACACACTATTTGGAGGGACATATCTATGAATTTTATTGTGGTATTACATAAATCAAGAAATAAGTTCTTCATCATGGTGGTTGTGGATCGTCTTTCCATGTATGCTCATTTATGTTATCTTCAACACCCATTTACCACATCAACTATGGCTCAACTTTTCATGGATCATATCTTCAAGATTCATGGCACACCTCATTCTATTGTTTTTGATCTAGAACCAACTTTCACCAACAATGTTTGGCAAGAACTGATCATACACCAGGGAACCCAATTGCATCTCAACATCACCTATCATCCCCAGACTGATGGTCGAACTAAATTCATCAATAAGTGTTTGGAGAATTATTTGAGGCGTTTTTCCTCTGAAAGGAAAAATCAATGGTATCAATAATTACCATTATGTGAATGGCGGTACAACAATTATTACCATAAAACTACTCGCATGACTCATTTTAAAGAAGTATATGGCCAAAATCTACCTTCAATTCTCTCCTACATGTCAAGTGTATTGAAGGTCCAGGCAGTTGACCAAACACTTACAGTTCAGGAGGCTATTCTTCGTACCCTCAAAGATACTTTGGTCATGGATCATAATCGCATGAAGCAACAAGTTGATCAAGTTTGCCCAGAGTGACAATTTGTTGAAGGAGAACAAGTATTTCTTTGGCTGCAACCTTATAAGAAAACTTCACCCTAGGCCAAACATTTTTAGAAACTGGCACCCAAATTTTATGGTCCTTACACAGTTCTCAAGCGTGTTGGGCAAGTGGCCTATTAGTTATTTTTACCCAGTCATTCTAAGCTCCAACCTGTTTTTCATGTCTGTTTCTTAAAGAAGGTGATTGGAATTAAGTGCAAAACTCAAACAAACCTTTTTTATTTGGATGAAGAAGGATCCATCTAGTTGCAAACACCAACAGTTTTGGACCAGCAAGAGCATCGTCTTCATCAATGTACCATCAAGGAAGTGTTAGTTCACTGGAAAGATACAAATCCAACAGATGCCACCTGGGATCATGCTAACATTCTGCAGCAATTTCCTCATCTCAAGACTTGACAAAAAGGATGATTCTAAGGGGGAGGGCATGTTAAGGACCTAACCTACCTAACCCCTCAAGTGGGTAAAATAATATATTTCCATTTAATAAAGGTCTATATTAATAAGTGCTAGCAATAAGGAGGAATAAGTCAAATGTAAGAAGACCTAATAGAAGCTTCCGCTTCTAGAAGGATATTGCTCTAGATTTTTCTTTTATATAGATAGATTTAGTGTAAATAGGAATAGAGGGTATGCAAATCTTGTCTTGAATATTATTGTAATAGAGCTTTGCTCTTCCAGAGGTTTCCTCGTCGAAGAGGCAAGTGAATATTTCTCTCAGTCATTAAGGTGCTCGTTCAGGTGTCATTCTGGTATTATTTTGGTATTATTGTGGTGTTGTTTTGGTTATATCATTGTTTATCTTCCATTTCTAGCTATTTTTTTTTGTTCTACATACTACTCTATATATGGAATATTACAAATTCCATATTAGTTAAATACTAGGTTTTCTTGAATTTATGAAATAAATGAATTATGAAAATGAAACAAATGAGAAAAATAACACACTATCCACACAAAAATGAACGCATGTTATATTCTTGGAAACCCAATACAAGAGAAAACCTAGCTAGAAGGTGAGGCCTATGCTCTTATCTCTTTTCTTTAGTAACGGAAATGTAAATACAAAGAAAGAGACACTCATTGTGGAGTTTCCTTTGACATTGTGGCATGTATAGCTACTACATAATCTTGGATGATATACTCAAATATGCAACCCTTTCTCCTCCTAGCATCCTGGTATTTAACATAAATCAATATCCATCTAGGGTTAGCATCTTGACTCCTCCTTTTTCCTAGAATTTGATTTATTCTTCTTTTTCTTAGAATTTGATTTTTTCTCAATTCTCTTTAATTTATTTAATATTTTTATTTTAGTTCCTTAATTAAACTTAGACTCAAACTTAGTCTTAGTCTTAGACTCTCATTAATCTTCTAAGTTAATAATTTATTGATTAATTAATATTTTATCTTGAAAAGGTCTAAACATTTCATTGTTTCTAGGCCACCTAGATTTATTGACTCAAGTTTTAATTTCACGACGTGCCCTTCAAGATGCACCTACATGATCCAAAGGTTCCACTCACTTTTGAATGGTTTTGGAAGTTTGTATGACCCTTTGAAGTCAACACTCCATTCAATCGACCTTGTGAGAAACTAAGGGCTTCTAAGGAATAAGGACTCTGCCTTATTGCGTGCCCCTTAGAAATCTTCATGAGAAACTGTCTAAGTATTCCCTCACTACATGGTGTACCAGTCAAACTAGGTAATTGTTAACCTATAGTTCTAGCCATGGAAAAAGTGCTAGTAGGATGTGATAGGGATGTTACCACACCTGTTCCTCAATTTTTGGTTTCTCTACATGGCCCCTTTAATCCTTATTCAAGTCGAATTATCAAGAATCATGAAGCATGCACCCACTGAAAAAAAAGTGGCAATAATATATATACGTAAATCATATCGAAATCAATCATCTCTCATATGTTCATAAAATTAAATACTCAAATAAGTACAATTCACTTCCTGACTCAATCTGGAATCCGAGGAAGTTCATTGATGCAATCCACATCCATATCCTGTCATGTGTCATGCACACTCACGAAAAATCATCAATATCATCTACCGATATATATACATCAAAATAACAATAAGTTAAAAAGCATCATCATCGTCATATATAACCCATAATCGAAACAAAATCATAATGTACCATAACCAAATAACTTGCACACAAGTGTTCTCAAAGAACATGTCAATAAAGGTGTGCTAAGTACAGTGAGAAGTTACACAATGAGCCCACCACAATGGAACATTTAAAGTAACTATTGCACATTATTTCGAGAATATTTTGAACTTAAAAATAAATTTCATGACCCTCTACATTATCTGGTTATCAATTAGGAAAGACTAGAAAAGATTATGTCTTCACCAATTCTATCGCCATTTCTTGTGCATGCATAATAAACTCACAATTTTCTTATTTTATCATCTTTGTAGGACAAGAAATTGGTCCCTCCTACAATTGTGTCGAAAAGGACCATCGCACTATGTCTCTCATGTAAATGACTAATCCAGAGTTTCCATCACATTCTCCCTACTTTAAAATTTCTAGTTTCTACATGGATCACTTTGACGCATCGATCCACAGTTCAACAAATCCCCTCTTCCTACGTTTATTCATAGCATACCAGTGAGTACATCCTTTTTTCCACCTCCAAATTTCTGTTCTAGTAATATATTTTCCAATACATAAACCACCATCCTTTGAAATTGACTAACACATCATCCCACTTCTGCTAAAGCTCACTATACATTCTATTATCATCAATGAACTCGTAATGATCATGCTAAGACATCAATACTTTCCATGAAATTATATTCACCATGCACATTCCTTTCACTATCTATATTCCTTCCGTTTTCATTAATGCATTGTATATCAACACCACCCCTTCGTCTCACTTCATTACACCACATATCGGTAAGGTTAGTCTCTTGCTTTCGGATGCACTACATGTTCATGAATTTATCTCTCTCATCACCAAGGCGTCATCGGAACGATATCAAACCCTCATTATCATTGAGTGCATCAATGGTGATCTTCTTTCTTTATCTAACATTGACCCAATGCGCAAGGCCCACCTTCTCCTTCATCCTATATTATCCTCCTCTACCTTGGCTCCTTCTTGTTGTGCACGTTAGTCAGTATCTCACATTTTCTCGTTCATGATCAATAACTGATACCTACCGCACATGTTCTGCTTCATAATCATAGTTACAATCAAACCTGTCTATGTTGCCAACATATTTAATCACCCATGCCATACTAGCTTGTTTAGTTTGCATTTTTTTATTTTATGACTAAATTTGGATTGTAAAATCACTATCTAACATCATATGGGTTAACCACAACCCCTGTTGGTCTTGTGCTAGCTCTGAAACATACTTTGGAAGAAACTCGTTCCTCCTAGTTCCTATATAATACTAAGCGCTTTGAAAGTGAGTAGGATGTTTTGGTGGATTTATAATTTCATGCTATTGATGCATCACTATAGTGTTAATGGATGAATTAATATTATATACATCACATATGACATACAAACCTGTGGAATCAATTTTGGGTGAAGAAACAACGAAAGTAGGACCCTAACTTCCATTAAGAAATGCTCTTGAGCACAATTTTTCGGCGTTTCTCAAAATGAATTTTTCATCATTGGAGAAAACTGGTTGTATGATTTTTTCCATTATGATTGCAACACAACTCATGGAATCGAAATCTGAAGCCCAGAAGTGCCAAAACTATCAGCAAGGATTTATAGCCTAGCCATCTCTATTAGCCATGACACAAATACAATGTTGAGATGCCATGTTGTATTATTTTTCTACAATCATCTCCCCATGCTCTTCGTTCCGCAAAAAGAGTTACTTATAATGGATGTCGAGTAATTTATGAGACAAAAAACTTAAAAACCTCTTTAAGAAAAGTGACTGTTGGTATTGTCCATTTCACACCCATGCACAAACAATTTGCATTGCACTAAATTTATTTGAATTTAAAATCATTTAATTAAAATTTATTTGAATTCAAAATCATTTAATTTTAAATTGATTTAAATTTAAGTTTCAAATAACCTTAATGCATTTCAATTACATGGTTTGGATTAAAATATTATTTAAAATATTGAAAACCAACAGGTCAAGGAAATAAATAATACATACATTGCCTTAAGAGTATGTGAGGAATCATTTAATATACTATGAATGAGGTGGAGTTGGACGAAACTTGACCCGTGTGCTCCATCCCCTTCCATGTTAAGACACATTAAACTACTTCCCCCCTTTCTTTAAAGCCCTTAACAAACTCATAAAAACAAACATTGATAAATTATCAAAGACTTTTGAACGAACTCATTGAGGGATATGGGATGAACTACCCCGCGTGATCGAAGAAGTTAATAGTAAGTGATCTGATGTAAATCAGAGTAACTAAAAACAAGTGCTCTGATTTACATCGAAGAGGTACCCAACATACATTCTCACCATGTGCGTCTATAACAAGTGTGTTGATGCTCTAAGGAGGATTTTACAACAAATGCGTTGATCTTCTTCATAGGAGTTTACAACATTTGCTATGATTCACACTCGACGGAAATGAAAATAAATCCTATGATAGTTGTAATATGTATAAGTTTCAAGCGTGTGGGTTATCATTTCTTTGAAGTGGAAAATCAAGTGCATATATATTTTGAAGCATGTGAATAGACTTTGTGTTGGTTGTAAGTTTAAATGAAGAAATAAGTGATGGGGGAAATCCATAAATCTCCATTTATTAAGGCCTGAAATTGGAGTATGGCAGGGAGGGGGCATGCCATGCCACCACCTTCCCCTTTTTTTACTTATTATTATTTAAAGCATTCAAATGTAAGGTGGAATGAATAGAGAGCAATCCCCATTTATCAAATAAATTTTTTATTTTAGTTATTTAAAAATATTCCCCCTTTTAAAAAACATAATTTTTAGCTTAAACCACTTTTTAAAATATTTTCCCCAATTATTTAAAATCAATATCAAACCAACTATTATCACATGAAACCAAAATTGATTTCTTGAATATTTGAGCTAAGTCTGCACACCACATGATGATAATACAAAGATGGATCTTAGGTTCAAATATTATAGCAACCACTTTCCCAAAGAACTTAAAAAAATGTTCACCGACCAGATCACTTGAAGAAGTCCCAAGATAGGCGCCAGCCACTCTCGGTGAAGTTCATAACTTATCCCCATCTTATACTATTCATGTTTATAACTCATCGGTTGATTCACATAGGAAGAGTTCTTTCAAACTCCTCCAATGCAAATCAAATCAAAGGAGTTTTCAGTAACTCCTCTGATAAGGGACAAGACCCCCTAGACTAATGTTTGTATTTTGGGCATAATGTTTGACTCGGTTGTCAATTTTGTGTGTTATTTGTACCATTGGAAATGTATTTCCAAGATCTACGAATTCTTATATATACAATTTAAGAAATTACTAACTAATTTTCTTCATTTTTCACTTTAATATATGACACCTTGCTAACTCCCTCAAGAGAACACAACACCTCAGCCGCAAGTAAAGGAACCACAAATCATACTAAGGGAAGTCTATGTGATATTTCAATTAATTAATGTCTCAATTAATGTGTTTTAATGATTAATATTAATGGTTTATTCTAATATTTGTCATCATAAAATGTCTAATGGTTCCAAGTACCAATGCCAAGCGGAGGTCATGCTCAACATCCTCACAGTGCAATATACAATCAAGGACTAGAAAGAAGCAATAACAACAAATGAGATAGAAGAAAGGATAACCCAAAGAAATCAAGTTAAAATTATTGAGCAAGTAAACCAGACACTATAACGATTGATTCCCCAATATGTGAGCTAGTCGTTACAAGGGATGAGATGCATTACAGCCAAAACCCACTATGGCCTACCTGAGCTAGAGGAAAAATTCAAAATATAATAGTTGTCTTTAACCTTATCATCACAAAGAGAATAAGGAAAAACATTGGTAGGGTAATGGTCACATGGGTAGGTGAAAGGACAAGGGTCACATTAAATTCATTAAATACTAGAATTGTACCCAAAGAAAGTGATTTCTGTCTCTTCAAATATTGTATATTGATGAACTATTTGTTGATGAATGAAACTATGTGAGACATTCTCCATCATACAAACCTCTGTGGTGTGGATCATTGCAGCTATGTGAGTCTTTCTCCCAGCTTAAAAACCTAAGAGAAAACCCCTAAGAAGGGTACGTGGTTCCTACCTAAGAGAGAGCTAGGAACGTAGATATGACCTCCTCCATTCAGAGAGTTGAGAATAACTCGAGATGATTATCTAGTGGGAAAGGTGATCTGTTGTGTTAGATGTGCCTATGGCTTAGCACAAGGTGAATGTGTAAAATCCCAAAGTTTTGGGTGCATCATCATGTGATCACTAATGAATATGATGTACTAGACTCCTCTAAGAAACAGAGTTGACGAAAATACTCAAGATGATTCTCCTGTATGAGGCATTGGGAAAGAATATATGTAGAGTGGACATGCATGTGGATGAGCACAGGTGAACGTGTGAAGGTCTGGTTCTTCTGTGTAATGCAGTGAACCAGAGCTATGAAATCCCTATGGATGTGCCCCTATTGGATGAGCACTAGTGGGTGTATCATATCCTTTGCTATATATTTTTTAAGAGTCATATCTACTTTTAACCCTAATTGTTATGTAAAGGGTACAGGTTGGCCCCACCTTAATGTGACTAATAATAAATGTAAAAGATAATTAATGTGGATAATAATAATTATAATAATTATAATAATAATTATATTGTGACTTAAGAGAGGTCGTCCCTATTGAGCCAATAAACACTTTTGTTGATAGGAAAAGTATAATATAATTAAAGGAATATTCTCCATTGTGGAAATATCTTTTTTGTGAGTTTGGAAATTTCAGCAAGTACACTTCTTTAGGAAAAGTTGAGCACCTCTCTTGGGTGCTAGTGTTCTAGGGTTTAAGAAACCTCTTGTGTTCTAGGTATTTCTTGGAGGTGAAGGTCTTTCTCTTGAAGAATATAGAAAAATATTTGGATGGGTTTTCTTCCCTTCTTGAAAAAGGTTTCCTAGGATACATTTTGCATTCTTGTGCATGGTGCTTCTTCTTGTGATCTTTTTTGCTGCAACATTTATGGTTATGGTTAAATGATAAAATGGAATAAACTTCATGATTAAACTAATAAATTTAAAAATCAACATGGTATCAGAGCATAGGTCTTGAAGAACCCATTGCACAAGATACAACCTTTTACCAATCATCCCTCCTCTTCTGTGGAACCGTACGACCCTCCTAGGGTTTCCATAAAATTCCATACGACCTCATTTTCAGTGTTGATTCAACCTTTAATACTTAGAACCTAGGGCTACATTTGGAATACAAGAGTACGACCTGTTCCAACACATCTCTAGAAGCTCTCAAAATGAAATTCTGAGAAATTTTTATTTTTGGACCTAAGGTTTCTAGGGTGTCGAAAATTCCTACAGAATATTAATTCTAAGTTTGTGAAGAAACGTTTTCTTAAATTAGAAAGCATATCTGTGATACTACCAAATTGATTATTGGCAATCATAATTCCAAAATAATCCAATGTTTCTAATTCAAACCAATCATTAGTTTTTCAAAATCCAGTCGACAAGTATTCTAAGAAACAAATCAAATTAAGAACATAACATTAGTAGAAGATAGGATTGATGGAGAAAGCAACTTCATCCCCTAGAAATAAAAACTTATAGTCACTCTTGAAGAAGATAACCTCTTGGATGTAACATCTAAAAATCTACCAGAAACAACTACAAATATAGAGAAAAAGATAAGAAAAGAAGAAGATGTCAAAGCAAGAAAAATAATCATCTACTCAGTAAGAGATCAACTCTTGCCCCGTATTGCCAATCTGAAGACAACCTATGATATGCATAAAAGTTTAAAAGGAATGTTTGAAAGTGACAACACTCTAAGAAATCTAACCTTAAAAATCCAAATTCAAAGTACCAAAATGACGAAGGATGGCATAGTTTCACTCTTCTTTATGAAGTTATAAAATATTAAAGAACAACTAGAGACCATTGGGAAAATCATATCTCATAGAAAACTTGTCTTAACTACTCACCAAAATCTTCCAAAATCACGGGAGCCTTTCATTCAAAGGTGGCACACCTTTCTCCCAGGATAGAGCACCAAGAAAGATTAACAAGAGCTGATGAGATATTCCAAACCATAACCAAGAGAGATTCCAAGCCAAAACTAAAATTTGCTACCTTCAACAACTGCAACGGCATCTTTCCTCCAAACTTGTGCACAAACTGGCCAACTACAATGTTCACAAGTGTTTCTTCTGTAGTTCTAAGAATGCGTGCCAGAATGAAGACTAGCCTCCTATATTTATACCAAAAATGGAAAAATTCATGGGTTGAATTCTCATTGTAGGTGCCTATTTACTTAGCATATAATATTTCCTTTAGCTGACTTCTTCTCTTGGAGGCTAATAACCTCATAAAAATTATCCTCTTGAGCCAACTAATTAGGGTTTCTTCTTGCTTCCCAGAATATTCTATTCTCAACAGGTTTACATGTGGAGTTAAATACCTCTCGCAACTACCATAATATCAACACTCCCTCCTAGCTACAGAGGTATTGAAGGTAATGGTATTGAGCACAAACATAACATTTACCCGATTGCATAAATATAGTCATATAGACTAACTCATGATTAGGTCATGAGCACCATCATCACTATCAGTGTCATAAGTTGCATCATCTCTCGAAACCATACTCCATCTGAGTAATCAGACATGATGATGGATAAGTCACTCACTCCATAGAGTGACATAAGAGTCATTCTTCTAATCCAGACATATGTCCTAGAATAATAAATTTCCTATACCATTGTCCGTCTGGGGAGTCTTTGTCCATTGATCATCCATCTAGCTGATAATCATTTCCAACACTACTGATAGTCTTCAAGGCGATCAGAACAATGTCATTCAATAGAACATAAATGTGTCTATCCATAGTAGTACACAACTACAATCCAGTGGTACACTGCCACACCAAGTAGTACACAACTACAATCGAGTGGTACACTGCCACACCAAGTAGCACACAGATACTTGATTAGTGATATATAGTCACAATTAGTGGAACACATCCACTATAATAGTATACATCTACTGTCCGGAGATATACAGTCTCCATAATAATCATATCATCAACTTGCATAGAAAACATTGTTATGATATATAAATTGAATCATCTAGGCCATTATTCCACTCACATCTATGAGATCTGGAAGATAATCTTCCCTAAGAAAGTAAAACATCAATGATGAGTTATCTGGACTATTATTCTCAATAAAGGAAGAATAACTATCATGATTTTTGAGCGAGGACCATTCACCTATCTGGGCCATTCCTCGAGCACTAAACAAAGTACAACCTGGAGAGAATGAATCTTCCCTAGGGAATTCCTATCCCTGATTGTTGAACCTATACCATTTTCCTATCTCAGCCATTCCTCCAGCACTAAACAAAGTGAAACCTAGAGAGAATGAATCTTCCCTAGGGAATGACTGTCCATACCATTTCCAAAGGAAATGATTGTCCTGCACCAACCTCCAAAACAGACCATTCTTCGAAACTTCTCCGAACTGTGAGCTTCGAAAGAATGATTATCTGGAGAGGTGGACCAATCTTCTTGGCCATTACTGAGAGTGATCGTCAAGAAGGGAGATGGTCCTAGACAATTCCCTTTGTTAACCACAAGGGGAATCGTTGTCTATGGTACATCTACAATCCATCGAACCATTTTCATTACGAAAATGACCATTCGATCTGGACCATTTTCCAAACTGGAAAATGCCTGTCCGTCAGAAATCTCAAACCACTTTCCGAACTGGAAAGGAACTGCTCATCCTGGACCCCTTTTCGAACTGAAAAATTATTTTCCATAAATCATTAACACATCAATGCTCCCTCCCAACCTGGGAGTCATCTCTCCATTTTTTAATAATGAATTCATCTCCACGAGCTCCAGCTTGAGTACACAAACTCTTTCATCTTGAACAAAGGCTTTACCAAAATGTCTACTTATCTACTCATCTGTGAAGATATATATTTGAGAACCATTTCTTCTTTCTGGACTTCATCACAGAGAATGTAATTCTTTATCTCAATGTACTTCAGTCTTTCCCGAACACTAGTTTTCTGAAGGCTTCATATAGCTATGATCATCATTGTTGAATTCATCTCTTTTGTTTCCTACTAGCTCATAACATCATGGAAAGGGTCAAAATTGGACCATATCGAAGTGGTACTTCTTATGTCATCATGAGAGCTTTGTAATGGATTGGCAATCCATCATCCTTGAGTTCTGAGTAACAATTCTAATACAATATCTTTGTTATAGAATGTTTTTCACCACGCTTATGTTGTGCATTGGAGGCTCCACACCAAGTTGTTTTAATCCATACAAAACCTTCTTCCATCTTCATAAAAGAGTCTCTTCCTGGTATACCTCAAAGCCTTGATATTGTTTTACACACATTCTTTGCTCAATTATTTTGGAGAACAGTCTTTGCATTCATGTGGTGTAAACTCCAACCCATGGATATTGCGAACAATATAATGGCTCATGTAGAGGTATGTCTGGTTTACTAGAACAAGCAATCATCATAGTATTCTCCCTCCATCTGGGAGAAACCTCTAGTTCTAGATCTCGCAATGCTTAGAATCATAAGTATCCCATACATTTTCCTTCATCACAACTTGCAGTTCCTCTGCTTGATTTATTTTAGTGAGTTCATATCAGGTTGTAGTCTTGTGATTCTCGATACAATGACTAGTTGTTTTGGCTTTTCTTTCTTTCCTGGAATCTTCATGTTCTTCCTTATGTTTCTCTTTAGCTCTTGGGTCCATGGAGTTTTATATAGATTCCATGCCCTAAATATTCAACTTCTTTATTTCATCATAGGATCATGGATGTGGATCGACAACCAGGGATACTTTAAGGCTTATTTTCGAAGAAGGCTTCTTCTCAAGTCAAACTGAACACGTATTGCTTTTTATGGATGCTATCATGGATATATACTCCATCATCTTCATTGGATAATAGGGTTAGGTCCATCCTAATCCTTGCTTCATGTATGAATGTATTCTCTTCTTTTGGAAATATATAATTGTCTCCCTCCATATACAAGAGTCCACGTTTCCGTATGCATCCTTATTGCCTTATGCAAAGTGTCACAAATATTTTTCCAGTTTCCTCTTGATTGTCGACTTCTTTCTGTCTTTACTTCTTCTAGGTTTCTTCAAGATTAATTCTAATTTCATCTTATCTTGCAGTTGTTACTTATGTAATAGCTTCAAATGAATTGTTACCAGGGGTTGTTGATGTACTTCATCCTTTCATGTGTATTGTCTGACTTGTAGTCATAGTGATAGCAATCCTTATCTTATTTTTCTTCCATAGGTATAGTTTCTCTTGGATCATATTATGTTCTAATAAATAGATATGCAAGATATGTACAGAAAACATGTTATGTACAAGAACTCTGAAGATTATTGTTACCTTGTCTTAAAAAAAGAAGTTTGTTTTGTCCTGCTTTGCTTTTTTTGAGGGTTCCCTTCTTCGGAAACTGATGCTTCATGTGATTCCTTCCTTTTCTTTAACTTGGGACCATGATTATTGTTGTGACCATACTTTCAAAATTGAATAATTTTATTCTTGACATATCTTTCTCTTGATTTGGTTTCTTCCTGGAGACAAACTTCGTTTTATTCCTGAAATCCTTGAACCTTGTTGTGAAGGCTTGATAATCATACTTGTTTTGGGGTTTATCTTTTGCACTGATCCTTGATCCTTCTTGTGCACAGAAAGTCCAAAGTTCTTCAAATGTGGGATACTCCTTCCTTATGTTCATGCTTGCACAAAATGCATCCCATGTCTTGGGAAGACTATTGAGTACTATGTTTACCAAATCCTTCTCTAAAATGATCTCTTCAATATCTTGTATTTTATCTATTAACTGAGAGATTCTCACAAAGTATGATGTTATGCTGTCATCATCATTCATGTTCATATCACATAGCTCATTCTTCAGACTCATCACTTTTCCAATGTTTCTGACTGAGAAGAGGTTTGTTAGGGCATCGTACATCTTTTTAGATGAATCAAGATGGGAGATATAGGGTATCGTGTGGTATTTTATATAATCCACTATAATACTCATGGAATTGATGTCATTGTCTTTGAACTTCTCCATAACTGCAATGTTATGTGGTTCCTTTTATTTTCCTTCTTAAAACTTTGGTTCCACAACCTTTCCTTTCAAGATATCCAACACTTTATTCTTGGAAAGGATGAGATAAATCCTTGTCTTCCATGTTCTAAAGTTATAAGCCCCATCTAACTTGTTTTATGACTTCATAGAGTAAGTCATGGTTGCCTTGACTTGGTCAACCCTAGATTTGACCAAAAACTCAACCTTAATGTCTTATCTTTTCGATATTACCAGGAGATGCACTAGGCTAGGGCACACTATTCTATTTGTAAATTAACTAAATACCTTCACTTAAGGTTCCTCAATGAGAGGATTAGGTTTTCTACAACTGCACATGCTAGTAACCCTAGCGGTAGTGCTTTGGTAACTGCTCCTGCTAGAAACCCTAGCGACAATTATTCAACAAGTTTAGTATCCTTATGGCTATGCTCCCTTCCAGTGGTTAGAATGAATGAAGCAGGTGTGGGCCCATAACCTGTTAGAATATAATATATTTTCTCATTTAACCATAGACATTATCACTATGTCACCCAACCATAGGTCGAAGCCACCCCCGAGCACCTTAACCTTGACAGAGAATCATTATAGAATCAAACCCTATACTGGATAGCTAAAAAAAGTTGGTTCAACTTTCTAGAAAGAGAACGCACCAAGAAAGAGTAACAAGAGCTTATCAGAGATTCCAAACCATAACCAAGAGAGAGTCCAGGCCAAAACCAAAATCTTCTAGTTGTAGCAGTTGCAACAACAACTATCCTCCAAAATTGCGCACAAACTGGCCAACTGCAGTGCGCACAAGTGTTACTTCTGCAGTTCTGAGAATGCCTGCCAGAATGAAGACTGGTCTTCTGTATTTATACTAAAACTAGCAAACTGCCTAGGCCAACTTCTCATTTTGGGTGCCTATTTACTTAGTATATAATATTTCCTTTAGCTAACTTCTTCTCTTGGAGGCTAATAACCTAATACAAATTATCCTCTTGAGCCAACTTGTCTTCTATAGTTATTATCCAACTAAGTAGGGTTTCTTCTTTCTTTCTGGAATATTCTATTCTCATCAAGTTTACACATGGAGGTAAATACCTCCCGCAGTTACCATAATATCAACACTATTAACACCGAAGTGATGACCATCGACCTGACTCTTGGTCGACTGCTCAGGCGTGGACTAATGAAATAGGGATGAGGACGAAGTAAAAAGAACAACTCTTCACAACAAATAAATAAAACCAATAGGAAAATCACAACATTCATGGATCGAATGCCTAGGGAATCAAGTCAAGCAGTGAGATTAAAGCTATGGGGAATTTAAGTTCTATATTAAAATGATAATTCAAATATATTCTTTACACAGTTAAAAGTACAAAAATGAAAGTGTAAGGTCAATAGTAATCTACCATGATAAATAAAATAATGTGTATCATAGCCCAAGTCAACCGCTATTAGTCGTTGTCCCACACGTTCTGTGCCACTCCGGCTTGCTGACAGATGAGACTTCACCACTACCTCCCAGCCAATGCTAGGGGTACCTCGAGGTCAAGAATCCTACACACTCAGGAGAACTAAGTCAATAGCACATGTCTATGTCAACACAGTAAAATAACATGTCATCATATCCATAATTCCTCATAATCATAATCAAACGCCTAATAGTATAATAATTCAGATGACTTGCAAGAAAGTGTCCTCAAATAATAAGTTCCCTCGGTACATGCAAGAGTGGGATTTTACATACACCCCCTCTTGGTCTAAACTTCATCCAGAAGTTTCACAGTATATAAGTGCCAAAATAATGTGTATCACAGTGTCAAAAGTCTATCTATCAAAAAAAAGGAAACTACTGGTGCATATCATACGTCTCCTCTCAGGTCGTCGAGTGAGGAATATAGTTGTCCCACTAGAACTTGACTTGATCTACTATTTGATGCCATAGCTATCGAGTGCGATGATCCAGGATGCATATTGGCTTAGGTGTGAATGGCCCCTCATTCGATACCTGCAAGTAACTCATGTAAATAAAATGTGTAGGATCACTAATATAATGTCTCAAAACAGATACGTGAAAAACATCATGCATACTCCTCAAAGAATCAAGCAAGGCTAGTTGATAGGCCATGGGCCCATTTCTCTCCACAATATCAAAAGGTCCCATGACCCTAGAATATATTTTATCTCCCTTTCCAAACTTGATAGAACTCTTATGCGGTTTTACTCGCAAGAAGACTCGATCGTCAACTTCGTAACTAGGGTCGACACGATGCACATCTGTAGAACTCTTTTGTCGATCTTACGCTTCTTTGATTCTTTCTCTTATTATTTTCATTTGATATTCTATTTCTTGGATTGCTTCTGGTCCCACCAGGACCCTATCCTTAAGCTGATCCCAACTCAAAAGCGTCTGACACTGTCGCCCATAAAGAAACTTGAAAGGCACCATCTTAATGGTTCTTTGGTAAGTGTTGTTATATAAGAATTCTACCAGGGGAAAGAATTCTTCCCAACGCTTCTATTGGTCCATCATGTACATGCGCAACATGTATTCCAAGATTTGGTTTGTTTGTTCAGTCTTCCCGTCAGTATCTAGGTGATACAAAGTACTAAAGTTAAGTTAGGTTCCCAAGGCCTCTTGGAAACTAGTCCAAAATCGTTTGGTAAACATCGATCCTCGATCGGATATAATCCTCTTAGGTACACCATGCAGCCTCACAATATCACTAATGAAAAATCTAGCTATGTCAAGTGCTTGATACGTTGGATGCACTGGAATAGAATGAGCACTCTTCATCAGAGTGTCAAATACCACAAAAATAGATTCGTGTCTCCTTGTCATCAGTGGAAATCCAACAATGAAATCCATCTAAATAACCTCCCATTTAGATTTTGGAGTAGCGTGTGGCTATAGTAATCCTGCTGGATGTCTATGTTCAGCCTTTACGTGCTGACATTCTAGACATCTAGTAACATAGTTGACTATGTCTTCCTTAATTCCCTTCCAGAAGAATAAGAGTTTAAGGTCTACCCTCTTCTTCATGAATCCTGCGTGGGCCATGTACACTTCTCTGTGAGCCTCGTTTAGGATCAAAATCCTCAAATCATCGTTCGGTGGTACGTAAATCTGATTTTTAAACCTCAATAATCCACCGTCATCAAACATAAATCCTTCAAATATTGGTACCATCATTGTGTTTTGTCTAATAAAATCCTCTACCTCTTTGTACTAGTCATCGTCGCGCTGTAACGTTAGAATATTTTGACGTAGATTCATCTAAGAAGGTAAAACCAAAAAAATGCATGGTCTTCGACTCAATGCATCTACCACTCGATTCACTATTCCTTTTATGTAATAAATCTCAAAATCATACTCGCTAAGAAATTCTGACCAAAGTCGTTGTCACGCGTTCAGGTTGCTTTACATAAAGATGTGTTGTATTTCACAGTGGTCCGTATTTAGTTCAAATTTTCGTCCAACAAGGTAGTGTCTCCAAACCTTCAAGGCATATACAATGGCTAACAAATCGAAATAGTGCATCACATAGTTCTCCTCATGCCTTCTCAGTTTCCCTGAGATGTAAGTGATCACTCGACCGTATTGCATCAAGACTCTGCCTAAGACTTCCTTGGATGTGTCAGTGCATACCAAGAAGTATGAGTCCATGTCAGGGACTTTTAATATCAATGTTGTTGTCAACAACTATTTGAGCCTCCAAAATATTTCCATGCATTTCTCGGTCAAGACAAACTTCTTGTTCTTCTTCTGCAATTTTGTGATCGGATTTGCTATCTTCAAAAATCCCTCGATGAACCGTCGATAGTATCCTGCTAAACCGATGAAGTTACGCACTTCCGAGACATTCGTTGGCACATGCCATTCCATAATAGCCTCGACCTTTGTTGGATCCACAATGATACCTTCACCGAAGATGACATGCCCTAAGTAGTGAATCTTCGATTGATGAAATGAGCATTCAAACAACTTCCCATACAATTTGTGCTCTGGCAGACACTATAGTACCAAGCGCAAGTGCTCATCATGCTCCTCCATCATCTGAGAGTAAATCAAAATATCATCAATGAATACTTGGATGAACTTGTCTAAGTACTCGTGGACCACCTCGTTCATCAAACTCATAAATACCCATGGGGCATTTGTAAGTCCAAACGGTAAAATAGTAAACTCGTAATGACTAGACCTTTTATTAAAGGAGGTCTTAGGGACATCATCCTCCTTGATCCATAAATGGTGATACCCTAATTGCAAATCGATCTTTGAAAACACCGTCGCACCCTTCATCTAATCGAACTGATCATCAATCCTCGACAATAGATACTGATTCTTGGTCGATTCGTAGTTCAATTGATGGTAGTAAATGCAGAGTCTCCACGACCCATCCTTCTTTTGTATGAAAATAACAGGCGTGCCCCATGGTGACACACTTGGACATATAATTCCCAGGTCCAACACCTCCTTCAGTTGCATCCTCAACTCTTGTAACTCCAGGCTTGACATCCGATAAAGCATTCTAGCTATCATTTGAGTCACTGATTTTAGGTCTATGGTTAAATCCAATTATCTCTCCACAAAATCCCAGGTAAATCCTCCGGGAATACGTCCGCAAACTCTCTCACCAACGGAAGGTGTTCTAGACCTTCCGCTACTCCCTTTTCCTTTAACTCAAGGATCGCATAAATCTTACACCCCTTGCACATGCTCTTCTGTAACTACAAGGAAGAGATAAACCTCAGGGAAACTCCCTAGTTTCGACCTACAATCACGTGTCTCTATCCTTCATCATCGACCAAACTCAACCATTTCGTCTTACAATTGAGTATCACTTCATGCAATTCCAACCAGTGCATATCGATCATGATGTCATAATATCCAAATATGGTGATGTACAGGTTGGCCCTGGTGACAAACTCTACCAGGTTAAGGATACAACTCCTAACCTTCCCTCCAATCTTATGTTTGGCTCTTGAAGCCATCTCTACAAAGCTAAACTCATCCTGTTCGACTGCCTTTACCTTAATCATTTTTAGCGTTGCACAAGAAATGAAACTCCTTGTAGCACCAGCATCTATCAAAATACTAAGGTTCTAGTCAGCGACGGTACCTGATGTCTCGAGCACAATCGATTGGTGTTGTTCGTGGAGTTTATTCACCACTGCATGAATCTTATGGGCCTTGCCCAAATCTCCCACGGGAGTGGGTCTAGCTGATACAGATTCTCTAGTCCTCTCCACTAGGCTCCCCACATGTCCAACACCCCTTCTTCGGTCCAGTACTCCTGGTACCCATGTAGAAGTTGACGGCCCATCGACCTGGAATCCTGGTCTATTCTACTAAAAATGCCTAAATTGTTGTTTCTGTGGTCGACACTGTTGTTGATGCTGTGGTCCTCGGTAGGGAGTCCACTACAGAGGCATTGGTCGTCGAGGTGTAGTGAAAGTGGATCCTCTCTAGAATCCACAATATACTGGCGTCTGTCTAGCTGGTGTCTGATGTTGTTCTGCGTCAGATGACACCTTCCCTACTAGTATCGCTGGAGTCCTCCTCTGACCCTCACTGATAAGATCCTCCTCTGCTATGAGGGCCTTCTGGATGACATCATGCAAGGTATGAGGCATTACAATCCTAACCTTTGCAAGTATGTTGACATTAAGGTCGAACAAAAACCTGTTGACCTTAAGTTTCTCAGTATTAAGATGTAGAGCATACCTAAGCAACTCCATAAAATGGGCCTCATACTTGGGCACCGTACGGTCACCCTGTCGTAAGGCGTTGAGCTCATTGAGATGACTCTCAATGAATCCCTCTGATAGGTACCTCTCTCAGAATAGTTCCTTGAATAGTTCCTATGAAATGTCTTCGATGACCATGTTCAACTGTGGCTGGAGCATCTTCCACCATAGAAGAGCACTCCTCTTCAACTCAAATACGTCCATGTAGACCTTCATGTTGGAGGTATACTCGCAAAGTGAAAAGCACATAGCTATATTCTCCAACCATGCCTCGACGACTGCATTGTCCGAGAAACCAAAGAACTAGGGAAATTTGACCTTACCAAGTTTTCAATGAATGCTACCAATACCACTTAGAGAACATGGTGGACCCTCAGAGGGTGTCGGCGCCCTGGCCTCATCTCTATCCAAAGGACTGATCAATGACTCAAAAATATGCTGAAAAGACCTCATCATCCCAACCACATCACCCACCACTATCTTCTCCTTCTCGACAGCCTTTTCATCTCCCTGCGGGTTAGACCCCTCAGGTGTGGGTGCTACTATAGGCATCGCGCCTCCTCCCCTAGCACCTCGTCGTCTACCTCCTCGACATCCTCTAACCATGATTACCTGCACGAATACAAGTCAACTTAATTAGCAACATTATAATGAAATATCATATCAATGAAAGCCATAGTGATCATAGTTCATTGATTGAACCCAATCTGATACCATATGTAACGTCCCCATCATTACGACTACAAGCGAAACAAAAAGTGAATTTTTTTTAATTTTTTAATTTTTAATTTTTAATATTTTATTTTTAAAAACAGGATGACAACAACAATTATAGCTAAATAAAACATATGACACCAAGAACCATGCCCGCAGAAGAATCAACAGACAACTATGAATCCACGCACTAGCACAAGAGCAACTGGGTGAAACATGCATATAACAACAAAGAGAAATGACTGCCTGCCCGACACAGAAATTACCACTCCTACAAGCTAAGGGACAACATCCCCATCTTGACACAATGGCCTCGACTGCCAGTTAACTAGAAACTTGATGGTGCACAACCAAACGTAGGAAGATGATATGACCCAAGAATGATCAACAACTATAATGACCAACTTCCCACAACGGGAAGCACAGACTTCGACCAAGTTATCAATCACCTCCATCCACTAGGGTGCGCAATGATCCCCTCATCAAGAATCATGTTTTCACCAGGTGATAGGTGTGAAAAAAACCATGGTGAAACAACATGAATGGACCACTAGCGCAAGATAAATTCAATTGTGCTAGGGATCAAATTATCCATCCCAACACACGACGGTTAACCCTAGTACCCAACTAACAAGTCAACAAGAGGACCATGAACTTTGTACAATGACGCAACCCCACCCTCGGCGGCACGGTCGCTCCACCAGGACCTTCACTATCCATGGCCCGAAGGGTTCGAACCCCTCCTATTCCCCTCGGGAATTCTTTACCCACAGAAATACTACCACGCGATTCTCCCTTCGGAACTCGGGAGATCGGGTCTCACGATATCGCGAGGTTCGTGGTCCTGCTCTCAGTCACTCAACCGCCAAATCCCGAGTGCCGACGGTCAACGGTCAAAGCTTCGGGAAATCGCCACTCGCGACGCCGAACGCTTATGGTTTGAACCTCCGAGTGCCGAGGTGCCGATCCCCGATGTGAGGCCACCTGTTCTCCACTAAGTCTCTCGGGCCCCACGCTGCCACATAAATCTAGGGACTTTGCGGATCGCGGATCCACACTACCAAAGTTCCCTGCTGCTGGGAACCCCGAATACCGAAACTCCGATACCCCGGATTTGTGCCACCTGCTCCTCCGAGGATCGATGGCTCCCGCTAAATCGGGAAATCGCGGATCGCGATTTCGACGTGCATGTAATCTTTGCACTCGCCAACCCCGATTTTCCGATGTGCGATGATGATGGGTTCTGTCGTGCATCTGCAAGTTTAACCCTCTCGCAAATCCTCTGTGACCGGACGGTCAAGGCGCTTCGCGACTTCTTTCCTCATATGAAAGTCGTCGATTCTCTTCCTCTATGAAGGGTTTCTCCGCTTCGCCACCTTCGTCCAGTGCAACTGAGAACAAAGGTGCTAATCCTTCTGAGCTTTGTTCCTCTGAGTCCTTCATATAACTTTCCTGCACACTCCCGGTGCTCGGTCTTCAACCACCTCCAAAAGTGATGAAGTCTTCTGGGTTCCGTGCGCTCACGCTCGCAACAGCTTCAACCCTTTCCTCTTCTTAGACTTGCTACTGAGACTCAAATTCGACCTGCACTCACCTGCATAGCTCGCATAACTCAAACCCAACTCTGGGCAAAAGAGAACAAAAGGTCAACTGCTTGGCCTCCTCGACGCACTCTATGTGGAGGAATTCGACTGCACTCTATGCAGGAATCTCCTGGCTCAAGCAGAGAAACAATTGAAACTTATTCACTTACTCCCTCAGGTTTCGAACCTGATATGCAATCACATATGCAGCATATATAAGATAACCATAGAAAGAAGCAAACATGCAAAGGCACAGTATCAACAACACACAGAGATCAAACACGTCCATGGAATTGAATCAAGCTTTTCCTATTAATTCAATATTTGTACATGGAGGTTCTTCACAAACTCTCTGTTCTGCTTCTGCTTGCTCTCAATGCTAATGCTGAATGAATGTGTATAATGATAATCAACAATACAACGGAGGGTGCCTATATTCCGTTTTCCCTCTCGAAAGCTAAACTGTCTAATCTATAGTTAATTAGTTTATGTACTTGCATTAAATCTACATAAATGCCTCAACTACTAAGGACGAGAGCTTATCCGCTCAAGGTCCGTTACATATACAAAGTGCGCTTCATCACATCAACGTATTAATGTTTGGCGCAGCCATATTACAATGTTCCAAA
>SNQJ01S0000036.1:1077014-1164712 GCA_010110895.2 Picea sitchensis
CCAGAACCATGTCCCCAACTTCAAACTGAAGCTGTCTTTTCCTCTGATCGGCTCTGCGCTTGTATTCCTGGTTCGATTTCTACAACCGCTGCTTCACCTGCGTGTGAAGTTCTTTCATCGCCTCAGCGAATTCTTCAGCCCTGGCGCTGCTAGTCTCAGCCTGTTCTGACTCCCTGAGTTCATATACTCCTCTCGGTTGCGTCCCATACAAAATCTGAAATGGACTCTTACCAATACTCCGATTCACAGAATCGTTGTACGCAAATTCCGCCTGTGGTAGGATCTGATCCCAACTGCTGTGATGCTCCGTCACCAGACTTCTCAACAGATCCCCCAAGCTTCTGTTGACCACTTCTGTCTTCCCATCTATCTGCGGATGGTATGCAGAACTGAATTCTAATTCAGTCCCCAATTTCTTCCATAGCATCCTCCAAAAATGACCTATGAACTTTGAATCCCGATCCAAGACTATGCTTCTCGGCAATCCATGCAATCGCACGATCTCTTTGAAAAATAAATTTGCGATGTGCGTGGAATCGCTCGTCTTGTGACACGGGATAAAATGTGCCATCTTCGAGAACCTGTCCACCACAACAAAGATGGAATCCACGCCTCTCTGCGTTCTCGGTAATCCCAAGACAAAATCCATACTAATGGCTTCCCATGGCCTCTCGGGTATGGGTAACGGCTGATAGAATCCAGCGTTCTTCTTTCGGCCCTTCGCATGTTGACATATCCTGCACCTGTCAACAAAACACTTTACATCTGCATGCATGCCCGGCCAAAAATATGATTCGCTTAGCTTGGCGAATGTTTTTTCATGCCCAAAATGACCTGCTAAGCCTCCGCTGTGCTTCTCCTTAACCAGATTCTCTCTCATAGAGCAATCTGGAATGCACAATTGATTTCCTTTAAACAGCAATCCAGCCTGTATCAGGTAGTCAATCCATGGACTCCTATCCCTGAGAACTGGGTTCTCGGCTGCCTCGTATGCCTCACCAAAGTCAGCGTCACCTGCATACATATCCTTCAAGTTTTCAAAACCTAGCGTTTTGACTCTGAACTCTTGTAGCAACAAGCACTTCCTGCTCAAGGCATCAGCTACCTTGTTTGCAGTCCCTGAAATGTGCTTTATGACAAACGTGAAATTCTGCATGTACTCTACCCACTTCGCATGCTTCTGGTTCAGCTTGTCCTGCTGACTCACGAATTGCAGTGCATGATTATCACTGTACAACACAAATTCCTTGGGTATGAGATAATGTCTCCATTTCTTCAATGCCTGTATGATGGCGTAGAATTCTTTGTCGTACATGGAGTACTTCATCTTTGCATCATCCAACTTCTCGCTGTAATATGCCACAGGTCTGTCATCCTGACTTAAAACCCCTCCAACAGCATACCCACTGGCATCACACTTCACCTGGAAGGTTTTCTGAAAATCAGGCAGCACTAACACTGGCTGCTCGGTTATCTTGCGCTTCAACAAATTGAAGCTCTTTTCAGCCTCGGYTGTCCAYTGRAAAAYTTTATGYCGCTTCTTCACAGTGTCCATCATTGCARCACTAATTCCACTAAAATTCYRAATRAATTTTCTRTAGAAGCTTGCCAAACCATGGAAGCTYCGTACCTCAAAAACATTTCTCGGCGATGGCCAATTCCTGATTACCTCAACCTTCTCAGGATCCATCTTCAATTCATTTGCCGAGATTACAAAACCCAGATATATGAGTTCTGTCTGCATAAATGAGCACTTCTTCAAATTAATCAACAACTTCTCCTGCTGTAGCCTTCTCATCACAATGGCTAAATGCCTCAAGTGCTCAGCTCTAGTCTTGCTGAAAATCAAGATATCATCCATGTACACCACCACAAATTTGCCAATGAATTCCCATAGGACTTCATTCATCAGCCTCATAAAAGTGCTGGGTGCATTTGTCAAGCCAAATGGCATGACCAGCCATTCGTACAAACCCTCGTTTGTCTTGAACGTTGTTTTCCATTCATCTCCCTCTCTCATCCGGATCTGATGATATCCGCTCTTAAGATCTATCTTCGAAAAATAATTTGCCCCACTCAGGAAATCCATCAAGTCATCCATTCTCAGTAATGGGAACCTGTACCTGATGGTGATATTGTTTATTTCCATGGAGTCTGTACACATCCTCCATCCTCCATCCTTCTTCGGACTCAGTACTGTCAGAATAGCACACGGACTAAGACTTTCCCTCACTAGTCCTTTATCCTGCAAATCCTGTACCTGCCTTTTGACTTCCTCGTTCTCCTAAGGCGTCAACCTGTATGCTGCCTTATTCGGTAAGCTTGCCCCGGGTATGAGGTCAATATGATGACTCACACTCCTCATCGGTGGCAATGAACGAGGTAGTTCGTCCACGATGATATCAACGAACTCTCCAAGCAGTTGCTGAATCTCATCCGGCAAGTCGTCCACTCTTGTGCTTGTCAAGACAACCCGCAGCTTCCTGACAACAAAGAACTGTGGATCTTCATCCTTCTCCAGCTTTGTGAGAAGCTCTTTCCCACTCATGAGAAGTATTTGGCTATTTACCTCCGGCTTTACTTCCTGATATTTATCCTTTATTGGAAGCAACTTATGGAGTCTCCCATCCTTCTCCAAGGTGTATGTGTTCATCCTCCCATCATGAACAACATTTCTATCATACTGCCATGGTCTACCCAGCAGTATGTGGCATACATCCATGGGAATGACGTCACACAAAATCTCGTCATGATAATTCCCAATCTTAAATTTAACTAAGCATTGTTTAATGACACTTACCCGGTGTCCTTTTTGTAACCATGAGACCTTATATGGACTCGGGTGCTTAGTTGTTTCCAGCTCCAGCTTTTCCACCATCTCAGCTGCAACGAGATTATTAGTGCTCCCGCTGTCAATGATGACTTTGCATTTCCTGTCCTTGGCTGTACAAGCCGTTCTGAATAGTCTGCTCCTCTGCACTGCGCTTTCCACCTCCTTCTCAGGTGCCAAAAGGATCTTATGCATCCCCAACGATCTTCCCTTGTCCGTATCCTCGCCCTCAACATCACGCCTCTGCTGCGCCTCAGCGATGTGAGCTTTACCTCCGTCCATATTCCTCTCTGGACAGTCCACGACTTTATGACCGTCTTTACCACACATGAAACATGTGATAACTCCTCCACGGCCTCTTCCTCTACCTTGGGTACGAGGAAAATAAATTGCATCAGCATACCCTCCTTGCTGATCATCTTGCTGCCTCCTCGGCTCAAAATTTTGCTGTCTCTGCTGTGAGGTTCCACCTCTCTCAGCTTTTCCCTGAGGCCTCTTCCAATCCTCCTTGGGTTTCTGTGTTCTCTCTTGAACAACAACTTTTCCTATGGGCTGACTTCTGCCTCGCCCTCGCTGTCCCTGCTTGCGGCTCAGCTTTTCTTCGGCTTTCAGAGCCATTTGGTACGCAACCTCAACTGTGCGGATGGTCAGCATGCTCAACTCATCCTGAATGTCATACCTGAGACCATTTAGGTATCTCGCCACCTTTTCGTCATCACTCTCCCGATGACCAGCTCGAATGTTGAGCCTATAGAATTCTTCGGTGTACTCCTTCACCGTCATCATCTTCTATCTCAGGTTCTGCATTTGCCTAAACAGAGTGATCTGGTAGTCCCTCGAAATGAACTTCGCCTTCATCTTGGCGATCATCCGATCCCAGTTTTTGATTTTCTGTTTGCCTTTGGAATGCCTGTCTGCCTGCAGCTCGTCCCACCATAAGGCTGCATGTCCCTTCAGCTTTGTGACGGCATGCCTTACTTTCTTATCCTCTTCGATGTCTTCATAATAGAAGTAGGTGTCGAGTGCTTAGATCCAATCCAGCAACTCCTCAGCATTCAAACTCCCCTCATAGACGGGAATGTCCATTTTTGTCTTCGAGCTCATCCTTGAAATGGCTCTTATCAACCTCTCTGTCGAGGCGTCTTCTGCTGAGACCTCTTCTTCAGCGTCTCCAGCTTCCTCTTCAATCTCAGGATCGCTGAAATCCCCGGCGTCGGCTCCATGCCTCTGGGTGGTCTCCATATCTTCGAGTCTCGCCCTGAGATCTCGTATCTGACGTTCCATTTCTGGATTCCCTGCTGGCCTACCTCTTCTCCGGGCGTCCCTGTCTTCACGATCAGATGACTGCCTTTCCCTTCTAGGCTGCATTATATCTATTTCTCTCTGCTATCCGAACAAAGAGACTTTCCAACTCCCGCTCTGATACCACTCTGACGCAAGTCGTGTGTATCGGAGTACCCTTCTTCCTTTAGCGTGAAATACCCGACAAGTTCCAGGCTCTGATACCACTCTGACGCAAGTCATGCGTATCAGAGTGCTTTCCTTTCCTCCTTCTCTCTTCTCGCCTGCAATATACAGACAAGATCTTCGGGCTCTGATACCACTCTGACACAAGCCCACCCTCGGCGGCACGGTCGCTCCACCAGGACCTTCACTATCCACGTCCCAAAGGGTTTGAACCCCTCCTATTCCCCTCAGGAATTCTTTACCCATAGAAATACTACCACGCGATTCTCCCTTCGGAACTCGGGAGATCGGGTCTCGGGATATCGCGAGGTTCGTGGTCCTGCTCTCAGTCACTCAACCGCCGAATCCCGAGTGTCGACGGTCAACGGTCAAAGCTTCGGGAAATCGCCACTCGCGACACCGAACGCTTATGGTTTGAACCTCCAAGTGCCGAGGTGCCGATCCCCGATGTGAGGCCACCTGTCCTCCACTAAGTCTCCCGGGCCCCACGCTGCCACGTAAATCTCGGGACTTCGCGGATCGCGGATCCACACTACCAAAGTTCCCTGCTGCTGGGAACCCTGAATACCGAAACTCCGATACCCCGGATTTGTGCCACCTGCTCCTCCGAGGATCGACGRCTCCTGCTAAATCGGGAAATCGCGGATCGCGATTTCGACGTGCATGTAATCTTTGGACTCGCCAACCCCGATTTGCCGATGTGCGACGATGATGGGTTCTCTCGTGCATCAACAAGTTTAACCCTCTCGCAACTCCTCTGTGACCGGACGGTCAAGGCGCTTCGCGACTTCTTTCCTCATATGAAAGTCGTCGATTCTCTTCCTCTATGAAGGGTTTCTCCGCTTCGCCACCTTCGTCCAGTGCAACTGAGAACAAAGGTGCTAATCCTTCTGAGCTTTGTTCCTCTGAGTCCTTCAGAGAACTTTACCGCACACTCCCGGTGCTCGGTCTTCAGCCACCTCCAAAAGTGATGAAGTCTTCTGGGTTCCGTGCGCTCACGCTCGCAACAGCTTCAACCCTTTCCTCTTCTCAGACTTGCTACTGAGACTCAAATTCGACCTGCACTCACCTGCACGGCTCGAATAACTCAAACCCAACTCTGGGCAAAAGAGAATAAAAGTTCAACTGCTTGGCCTCCTCGACGCACTCTATGCGGAGGAATTCGACTGCACGCTATGCAGGAATCTCCTGGCTCAAGCAGAGAAACAATTGAAACTCATTCACTTACTCCCTCAGGTTTCAAACCTGATATGCAATCACATATGCAGCATATAAAAGATAACCATAGAAAGAAGCAAACATGCAAAGGCACAGTATCAACAACACACAGAGATCAAACACGTCCATGGAATTGAATCAAGCTTTTCCTATTAATTCAATATTTGTACATGGAGGTTCTTCACAAAATCTCTGTTCTTCTTCTGCTTGCTCTCAATGCTAATGCTGACTGAATGTGTATAATGATAATCAACAATACAATGGAGGGTTCCTATATTCTGTTTTCCCTCTCGAAAGCTAAACTGTCTAATCTATAGTTAATTAGTTTATCTACTTGCATTAAATCTACATAAATGCCTCAACTACTAAGGACGAGAGCTTATCCGCTCAAGGTCCGTTACATATACAAAGTGCGCTTCATCACATCAACGTATTAATGTTTGGCGCAGCCATATTACAATGTTCCAAAATTTGAATGCTGGCGCTCTCCAGCTGTTCTCTTTTCCTCCTCGCGCTAGCTCGCTTGATTGAGTGAGCGATGCTCCTGCATCATACAACACCATAATTTCCTTGCACCACAAATCAATCAGTGCATAATAAATAAAATTAATACAATACAAATCTTTTAAAAGAATAATATCAATAAAGGATAGTGGCAATATTGTTGATACAGGTTAATTCAAGATAAAGTTAATGCAACTATTTTACAATATTTCAGATGTAAAGAAAACGTTTAACATACCGATATACCAATAAAAGATATCGTTGAGAAGGGTTAATACAGATATCGATCAAGGATATAAAATGGTTGACCACTAAATTTAGCAATAAAGATAATGGTTAATATATAACCAATAAAATTAGCAAAAGGATAACGATTAATATATAAAGGATATCGTTGTTAATGGTTGATACAATTATTCCAGATATTTTATCTCTATATCTTAAGGGTATTAAAATACATTAATTGTTGTGGAAATAAGGGATAGTAGTTTCAATATACCTGTACATTATCTTTAAAAGGATTAACCATAAAAGAATTTAGCAGGGGGTTACAATGGGGATCGCTGTCATCCATAAGAAAATTTATCGCTGAGAAATTTCAAAAGGAAGAAATAAACGTTGTCAAGCACACACGTGGTCACATAAACCATTAATAAACACACAGTCAGATAATAATAATGCAATTAAGGTGTTGTCTACAAAATATAAAGATGCGCTCATCGTGAATAAAATCAGTCACAAGTATGTTCATTAAAAATCTTACCAAAATTGTTCATAATATCAAGAATTTTGTCAATGCAGTCCATACACATACAACGGTCGACATATTAAAACTGTTAAGATGCAGATATCAAATGAGTAAATCGTTGTTTCAATTTTTAGTAGAACTCTGGCACACATTAATTAATTGTGCTATTATGAATATCTCTGCACATATCCCGGTGTACATTACATGGTTATTACTAAAATTCCTCGCACTCAATTGTTATCACTAAAACGACCGCATAAAATCGTTGGCCCAAGCATTAAAAGATATATAAAACGCCATGTGAAAATCATGGGTATTAAAATGATATATTAAATGCTATGGATGAATACTCTATCCCTGTACGTGTACACGTAGAGTGGAATAAAGGAATACACTTTCAAGTATTACAAATGTGAATCGCCCAGCCGAAGAGTGCGGTTGGGGGCTATCTTGTAAATCAATAAATCTCGAGGTAATACAATCATTATAACGCTATAAGGTAATGGTCAAGCATTATAATAATTCACACTAAAAATGTGTAATGGATGACGAAGGCTCTCTGTGAAAATCATTGTATATACAATTCATATTAAGAAAACACAGCTATATAATACTGTGCATGGTGCCTATATGTGGATCAAAATTTGTGCAAGTGTCAATAAAATATCAATTTCCTAGTCTCACTTGCATGTAAAGATTTGTTGTCAATACTTATCAAGTTCGTTGAGTTTAATATGCTATTTAGTCGTTGTTATGCAACCGGGAAATGAGGATGCGATCGTAGAGTTAATTAAGATAATGTTGTGAAGGATATGACTCTTGTCTCAATGCTAACAAATTCACGTTATTATCACTTCCTTTGGTTATGCATACTACAGGAAAAATGTTGTCCAAATAGCAATCGTAGGCTATATAAACATACAAAAATGCAGTCATAATGATATATATAAAAACATTGAGAAAAAGTATAGTTGAAGGTGTTGAAAGTTGTGGTTGAAATAATGGCAATGGTTGACCATAAAAAGGGTAAATTGTTGTGTAATAAAAACTGAAATACACAAGTAAATCCACTGCTAATCCATCAAGAAAAACGCCCAAAACAAATTTCGTTCTGTAAATAAAATTTTCGTCGCAATCAATCAAGGATAGATTCATTGTGGTTTATGTGCTAAAACGCAAGCTAAAATTCATCCTCCAAGTAATAAATCACAGGGTTAAAAGGTAGACGAGAAGTCTATAAAAACATACAGTAAATTCACGAGAAATGTATCAAACATAGAGATCAACGGAGAGGGTCATAAGAAGTTCACCGTGGGAAGGAAGAAACAACCACAAAGGTAATCAATCGCAGGAAGGCGCAAGAAAATGAATCAACCAGGAACAACCAATAGGGGTATACAACTGGGAAAAACATCCTTCACTCATCATCCACGCATAGAAAAGAAAGGCATTAGAATATTTAGGTCTATTAACACTGAAGTGACGAACATTGACCCTACTCCTGGCCGATTGCTGAGGCGTGCACTAATGAACTAGGGATGAGGACAAAGTAAAAATCACAACTCTTCACAATAAATCAATAAAACCAATAGGACAGTCACAACATTCATGGATTGAATGCTTAGGGAATCAAGTCAAGAAGGGACCTTAAGGCTATGGAGAATTTAAGTTCTCAACTAAACTACTAAGTCAAACATCTTCTTTACAAAGTTAAAAGTACAGAAATTAAAGCGTAAGGTCAATAATAATCTACCATAATAAATAAAATCATGCATAATGTAGCCCAAGTCAACTGCTCTAAGTCGTTGTTTTGAACGCTCTGTGCCACTCCCGCTTGTTGAGTTGTGAGACTTCACCAGTACCTTCTAGCCAACTCTAGGGGTACTCTTCTTCCCACTTATCCCCCCAAGATGCAAAGAGGCCACGCACACTAAACTAGAGAACAAATAGCTCCCAAATTAACTCACAAAGTCAAGCTACCACTCTTCACTGAGTTGGGTATCCCAACTCCCACAAGATAAGTCGATCAAGTCTAAAATTCTATAGCATAATGTTATGCATAACTCATTGCTCTCTTGGCATATCTCTACAAAACCTTTAGTATTTTTGTCTTCCCTGAACTCGAAATAGAGTTCCTCCTCTGCACTCTATGCACGTGCTCAATGCCCTCCTAGCAGATCTTCTATAGAACCCTCAGTGATTCTATTTTCTCTATGCCTTTCTCTACACAGTCTTCACCTCCAAGGTGTTCAACAACCTTGAGGCTTCTCTCTGAGTCTAAGAATTCCTCCGGTGCGCCCTCCTGGCACGTCTCTGTCTGAAATTTCACATAATTCAGAAGTGCACTCGTTGCACTGGCTTATGGAACCCAAAACGTTATGTCATGCAACGTCTTGCATGAAGCCTCAGAGAACTAGAACTGGAATCAAAGAACCCAACAGACAACGATTTCTGTCTGTAACCTGAAAATGCAAACTAACATACATATACAACATATCATCACACATAAAAACATTCATTCATGAATTCATAAACACATGAACAACAACATGCAGGAAAAACTTCTCTGTTTTCATTAACATCAATGTCTAATTACAATGTGTTTGACTTGGACTGTAATAGAGTCTCGACTCTCCTTTCCTATCTCTTTATTCTTCTCTTCTCTTCCCTTAGACTCTATCCGAATAACTCTACAGATACCAAGGATCTTTTTACAAAAGGGGGATCCTCGAGCTCTTCCCTCCATTTTCACTAACTCTCATTAATTACAATGAACTACATTGAATGGTTGTCTAGTCCGAATCGGATCTAGATCTCATCCTTACAACTATTTAAGGCAACCTTTATCTAAGCCTACCCACATGCATGGCTTTTGGCTCTACCAACCTTACAATTATTTAATACAATAAATTCAGATTTGAAATTTGAAAGTGAGAGGGTTGCACCTCTCGTCTCCATTAAACACGTGCTTTGATGTGATGGTTGGCTGGCATGTAGCTGGCTTGGAGTGATGCTCCTGCATCAACTACCTTTAATTGTAGTAAAAAAAAAATATCCCTTTCAAGAATGGGGTTTGGATTTCATCTGAGAGAACCATCTGCAGTCAAGCGCTCAACATAGATGGATTTCAACCGCTACTGATTACTTCATGAAATGGGTAGAAGCTATTCCAACTTGAAATTATATGGATTCGGTAGTGATAAATTTATTGGAAGAGAACATCCTATCGATATTTGGTTGTCCTAAGAAAATATTCAATGAAAATGCCTAAGATTTCAAATCTATGGCAATGGTCAATTTCTTCCAAAAATACAACATTGTGTTAGGACATTCTACTGCCTATTATACTCAGGGTAATGGGTTGGTTGAATTGTCTAACAAGAGCCTTATGAATATCATAAAAAAAGTGTTGACAAAAAATAAAAAGGCTTGAGACGTCTGAAATACGCCTTATGGGAAAACCAAATCGACACCAAGAACTCAATAGGTATGTTCCCTTTTCAATTGGTTTATGGTACTGATGTTGTCCTTCCTATCAATCTGTCTCTATCTATGATGAATCTCTAGTAGGATGCAAATAAAGAGTTGAACGACATTACAAGAAGGATAAATAAACTAATCGAAGTTCAACAAAATAAGGTCAAAGAAGATGATAAACTCCAAAAATACCAAGATAATATGAAATCCCTTTTCGATAAAAAGGCTAAAGACGGGTAGTTTCTTCTGGGTGATCTAGCTTGAAAGTGTGATTCTATAAAGGAGGATGTGGGAAAACATGGCAAGTTTGACCATCTCTGGCTCAGACCATTCAGGATTGCAGCTGATGAGGGGGAAAATTCCTTCTTATTCGAAAACCTCGATGAAAAAATTCTTGATATTGCTATCAATGAGCGTAAAAATTCTTGATATTGCTATCAATTCCCATTGTATATACCCGTTTCGGTTTCCATGTTTCAGTTTTCAATTTTAATCCCCTTTTGTAAATTATCCAAATTTTACTTTTACTGTAAATAAACTAGGTTCACTTGATATCATCAAAACAAAAATATAAAAACATATATATCACATACCATCTCTATTCTGCAGAATTTTCTAACACCCCCCATTTTGTTCTCTTGCAGAATGCATACTGAAAGATAAGAGATAAGGATGCACTGGATTCCAACACTTGTTTTTCAAAGGCATTCTCTTTCTCTCAAAACAGGTGATAAATTAATGATTTAATTGATTGAAAATACAATGGAAATCTGAGGTATGAACTCCTACCACGTTAGTTCAAACTAAAAATTTAAGGAAATATTATCGAATGTAAAGGATGTTTCACTCATATAAATGTTGTCACCTAACAAAAAAAATCATGGAAGTATGAGATTACAGATAAATTCTAAAACCTTCTCTGAACAAAATAAAAAAGAGACATAAAAATAAAAAGAAGATAAGAATAAAAAGGGGTCTGAAAGGAAGTTCGAGAGTCCATAAAAAAACTTTTGTGGGGATGAGATTATTTTTTGTCTGGCCCTCTGAATCATGGTTCTGCTTAGGTTGTGCCGATCCTTGATCTTTCATTCTTTTCCAATTTTCACTATTTTTCTTGGGTCTTCATAGAAAGAAAGGATTACAGCTTGACTCTGAAAACTTAAAAATATGTTTCTGAAAACAAGAGTAGGAGAAAATCTTTATGTTCCTTTGATTTTAATTGAAAGAAAGTATGTTCAAGCCAATCCTAATAACTTTATCTCTTCCATCATGTTTTAATTTGACCAATTCACTCAAGGTTGATCCCTGAAATTCAAAATACCTATAAAATATTCCCTTTGGTCAAAGGTGTATTGAAGATTGGAAGAAAATTAGTTTCAGAGTATAATTAAAAAATTATGGTAGACCTTATTTTAATTTATAAGAAGATATCATCCCTTGTATGACACATACAAATTGATTTCCCCCACTTCAAAATATTAAAATATAAGGTAGATGCTGAAAGGAAATTCATAATCTGATTGCCCCCATCTAGTCCAAGACAAATGGTGAAAGGAAATTCGAAATTTGATTTCCCCCATTTTGTCCAAAAAGAGATGATGAAAGATTATTCATGTAATGATTGCCCTCATCTCATCAAAATGATGTAATGATGATGGTGAAAGAAAATTCAATGAGAAAGGTAGATAAATTCACGAAGGTACTAAACAAACTCATTGACAGTGAAGCAATATCTATGATATATGTATGGTTGTCGCATATATCTACATGACATAATCTGACATCTAATTCTCTTTTTGATAATATTTACATTCTGAACCAACGAGGAACTCCCTAAATAAATTGTTTCATCCATTTAACCTTGATGTGAATGAAGTCAGCCGAAGTCTCTGATACTTCATTTAAAGTCATTTTGATTATCTTAAACAGATCCGAACTCAGTTTTATGAAAGGGAAATCTTAAATGGCCTAACTTGAGATCGATAATCGGATGTCTTTGAAGTTTTTATGAGATTCGGTTGAAATTCAATTATTTTCTGTATGATTGACCCCTAAAGATGGTTCCTCACAAAAGAAAAAATGACTCCATTTTCCCAAAAAAAAAGGCCACTCGGTCTATTTTTCTTGTGTCTCACAAGGAGACGCGATCCCCAGTGGAGCCTATCTTGGAACACAATTATGAGCTTTGAATATTTTTATTTTTCACCTTTGAAAATATGATTTTTTACCCCAAAGAAAGCGTGAACCTGGTAAATGAAATTTTAAATTTAAATCCAATTCATTGTTGGTTAGGATAACGATTCAAATGCAGATCGCGGATTACCAAGTATACTTTCCCATCAAACATTAATAAATTTTTCGTAAGTGAAGTTATACGAAAAGCAATGGCTTAGAGCGGTCGAATTGTGTTACTTAAGCGATATAAAAGAATGTAAATCAATAGAATCTATCATCCTAGAATTTGAAAAAACATAGTGTGTAAGAATGAAAGTATTAAAAAGAATTTGTGAGATCTTAACAAACATAAATTAAAAAAAAAAATCCAAATTGTATTAAGGAAATTTATTTACCTTAGTAGATAGATCTACATTCAAACAAAGTGCCAAAGGCCTAAAAGATTGTTTTTCTATAGATTCAAATCTAAAATTAAGATGAGGTACTTATGACACTACTAATTCGATTGGAATATTTGTCTTTACAAATGAGGTATTTTATTGCCAATTGAGTTTATAAATTTAATTTCATAATTTAAAAATTGTTCAACCTTAATATTTTATTGATTTTATTTGGGCATGGGAAACCAAAAAAAGATTGGATAAAACCAAATTATGGATTATAGGAGCATCACTTCTAAGATTTGTAGTCGTTATAGTTGTAGAGATTTAATAGAGTGCCTTTTTGTTATTGGAGAAGAAAGTTGTGTTCCTCTAAATAACCTAAATAACTATATATTAGAGATTATGAAGCACAATAAGAATGGTGTGATACTAATACCAGATCTAACTCATTAATGGTAAAAAATAAAATGAAGTGATTTGGTCTTCTACTCAGAATTTCCTTCGGAAAGCAATGCAACTTTTTTTTAGAAAAATATAATAGTACTAACTAATTGGTTTCCAAAGTCTTTATTTATAATAAGTTAAATAATTATTATTTAAAAAAAAAAAGTTACAAGAAAATGAATTATTATATCTGTTAGTGTTGATGGTTGTTTAAACTAACCATTATTGTACTACTAACCTCGATAACATTAACATATAAAAAAATTATCTTCATTGACAAAACTTCCCAAAGGTGATTCGGGGAATTTCAAAGTACCTCATGTCTGTATCGTTCACTAGTTTGAAGGTGTTGGAACCCATTTACATCTACACAAATGACTAACTACAAACCAAATTACAATCATTTTCATCCGAGTATGAGGGATTTCAAAGTATGAGGGGTTTAATTTCTTCAAATTAGCATAAGGAGTCTCTCCTTTTTTGGGGGTTTAATAACAATGAATGAGTTAGTCTAGAATTTGGATCTATTTAAAATGGATAAAATCTCTCAACACAAGGTTATAACACACAAAAATATGGTTATTTAAAACTAGAATTATTTTTAAGAATCTAACTATAATCAACTTTATTTAAGAAAAGATTATAACACATAAAAATTTGGTTATTTAAAAATACGGTTATCTTTAAGAATCTAACCATAATCTATCTCATTTGTTTTTAAAGAAATCTATTTACTATTAATTTAATCTTTTTTATGGTACAATAATAAAATTTTGAAATTGAAAAAAACAAGATTAAAATATTTATCCAAATCTAACACCAAAAATACAAGGAATGTTATTAAATTTTTTTAGAAGAAACTTATACTCTTGACTATATAATTAATGTATTTTCATACATGTTTTTTTAATTGTGTATTGAGTTAATAAATTTCAGTTCATTAAATTAGACCACATTTTATTCTTATTAGTCCTCTAATAGAATAGTGAATAAGAGGTTGATGTTGAATTATTAGTACTAATGTCAAGATAAGATAATTTTGTATCGATGACAAAATAACTATGTGAAAGAAAAAGTTTTCGCTAAAATTTTCTCCTAAATTTTATAAGAATTTTCTTTAAAAGTAAATCCTCATTATTGATTATAAGGAATTAAAGGCTAACCAAGTTAATTGTAAGATTGGTATGATAATCATGCCCTCTAATAAGATAATAATGAAAATAAATTAATGCTCTACAAATTGCTTTAGTAAAAGATCACTTATGACACATAGATGTAAATTATTATTATTAGAGTTAGACATTTGTCTCCCCTCCCTAGGATACATAAGGAAGATGGTGATTATGGAAAAATTACTCTTTTTTCATTATGAAAAAGATATAATTGATGTCATTATATAAATATATTTCAAAACCTTGTTCCTAGGGTTTTGGTCCCTTTTCTAATTAATTTTTACTTAAAATTCTGAGTCTTCTATTTTATTTTCTATTGAGAATTTTTATCAGAAAATTATATTATTATTTTATTTCTCAGCAAATTTAAATTCTACTTAGTATCATGTATCTGTATTTAATCATTTCAAGGAAATTTAAATTTATATGTACATATCGTTAACGGAGTTGCGTTAATGGAGTTGTCAGATGAACTGTGCAGCACTTATAAACATATTAGCAATTTAAGGAAATTTAAACTTATTTTTACTATCGTATTAACAACGGAGTTGTCAAACCGCGTGAGCACCTCTTGTGTGCGCCTTCAATGAGATTTGACGCCCTACACTAGTTACTAAATTCGACGCTGTTGGAACCCAAATGATAACCCTCACATTAATCGTGCGTTATAATAAGTGACACGAGGAAGAACACAACCTGGAACATCATTCTGCAACCATCACAACTAGATCAACGAAATCAGAACCATGAACCTAGAATCACAACTAGAGCCATGAAATCAGAACCAAAAAAATAAGTTTGACTAGTTTAAGAAACATGTCTATTGCTTTTATTAGGATAATTTTAATATGTCAGATAAGATTTCAAACAAAATTTTAGAGGATCTCCTATTACTTAGTTTTACAAGATCCCCTATCACATAAAGGAAGGAGATAAATTTTACAAGATCCCTAAATCCTTTTTTTGACCTGTGCCCCGAGTTTGACCCAGGCGTTTGCTATTTTGAAATGCAATATGTTGAAGACTACTAGTGTTGTACTGAAATCCCATGCACATGCATAGAAAAATGACAAATCTTCAATGATGTAGAGTAGAAAAGCGATTCAAAGCTAACATTAAAATAAATTTTAGAGACTCAGTACGACAAACCCAGCTACAACTATTTTTAATCGATTCATCACAAACCGTGTTCCAATTATTTTTAACCTGATTATTGACAAACTTAAGCCGTGGCTTATGAGGATATTCCTTTACTAATTCCACCAGAATATTTGTTTTCTTAGAAGAGAGGTATTTGTATTTATTATAAATTGAATTTATACATTGGATTTCATAATTTAAAAATTGTTCCAATAATCATAAGATTTTATCTACTTTATTTGGATAGAAACAGGTGACGGAGTATCACGTCTAAGACAAGACACGAACAGGATAATTGCTTGTTGAACTCTGGCTCTTTAATTACTTTCTTAGTTACGGAGTAGCAGCGTCTAAGAGAAGACACGAACAGGGTAGCTGCTTGTTGAACTCTGTCTCTTTAATTACTTTCTTTCTGTGATAAAAAAATAATATAAATAATGCACAACTTAATCCACCATTAAAAATGCATCCTTTAAAATCATAAAGGGGAAGGTTAAAGGATCTAAATACCAGATTAGATATCGTTTAACACATTCATTGATTGATACTGATACTTAACAAATTACAGATACTGAACACATTCGAGTGATTTGTTGAACACATTCCGCCGATTCGTTCCTGTAAAATGACATTTAACAGAAAACGGATGAGATTAGAGATCATTCTCATGAATAAATTTGTAACACAATGACGTCAAATCAAAATCCATTAAATTAGAGATTTCAATATTCCTAAATTTACTTGTGCTCTGATTACTACACCTAACTAAATAAGAAAGCCACTAAACCAAACGAGGCACGTGCCTCTCACATTTGACCATCGAAATCCACACAACTCTGTATAGATATCGCAACAATTGTAGATCTTAGACCCTAGATTTACCTACTGTTCGAAATTTAAGTCAGTTGGCTGAAGTCGTCTTCTTAGCTTAACCCCTTTTTTAAAAAAAAGGAGACAACGGTAAAGAGAACAAAGAGATCTTGTATTTGCTTATGTCTGTCGATCTCCACCTCTGTCCTGCAGCATGATAAGAAAAACAAGAGACAACGGTAAAGAGAACAAACGAATTCAAAGCGATAACAGACAACAAACCACCAAACAAATACAAACCAACCAAAAATATGAAACAAACCAAAAAAAAATGCAAACCAAGAAATACCAAACAAACTAAAATACAGCCATTAACATAAGCATAAAGAAATCAATGAAAGGATCGCTCCTCCACACCATAGGACTATCTCTATACTGGTAGAGACAGAGATCGAGACCAGAGAGCAACGAAATGAAACGATGAAGGATTTTTTCTCTGTTCTCCGACAGAAAAAACAGGAGCGGCTAGCGAGCATTTCGAAAGGGAAGAGTGAGAAGGTCGAAATGCAACCCTAACTCTCTAATAAATTCAAAATTGGATCAACACCACTTTTACCGTCCAACGTTAACGTAAAGGTTGCTCGAAAAATGCAAATTGATCCGTTCAACTCTAACGTTATTTGGATGCTAGAGTTGTTATGAATCAACGGTAACTAAAAATACCGAACTATTCAAAATTAATGCGGGCAGAAAAAACAGGAGCGGCTAGCAAACAGGTCGAAAGGGAAGAGTGAGCAGGTCGAAATGCAACCCTAACTCTCCAATCAATTCAAAATTGGATCAAAACCACTTTTGTCGTGCAACGGTAACGTAAAGGTTGGTCGAAACGGCTAGCAAGCAGGTCGAAAGGGAAGAGTGAGCAGTTGGAAATGCAACCCTAACTCTCCAATCAATTCAAAATTGGATCAAGACCACTTTTACCGTGCAACGGTAACTGTAAAGTAAAGTTTGGTTGAAAAATGCAAATTGATGGGTTCAACTCCAACGTTCATTGGATGCTAGAGTTATTATGAATCAACGGTAACTAAAAAATATCGAAATATTCAAAATTAATCCGTGAACTCTAACAGAAATCTACGATATGTCAGAACTCTAACAGAAATATGTATGCCATGCTTAGAAATATGTATGCCATGCTTTTGCCTCATGATATCTCACAGTAACAGAAATTTCAGAGATGATGATTTTTAGTGTACACGAATGGAAGGTGCTTTTTAGTTTACATATGATTTAGTTTACCGATGTGAAGTTTAAGTGTATGGTAAGTTAAAACTCATATAAATGAGCTATTATTTGGAAAAAAAATTAATATAATTTTTTTTTATATATTTAACAAATTTTTATATTTTTTATTAACAATTTAAGAACGGTATCATTAAATTAAATTAAAAGAAAGGATAAAATGATAATATATATTTAACAATTTTATTATTTAGAAGAAATTTAATATATTTTACAATATATATTTCATTTATATTATTATATATTTTTTATTAATAATTTTAAAAAATTATCTTTAAATTAAATATATTTAATAAAATTATAAATAAATTTTAAATAAAATATATTTAACAAAATTACAAAATATATTTATATAGTAAAAAATGTTTGTTTAATACATTTAAATGGTTTTTAAATGCAATCAATTTTATTAATTGAATATTTACCAAAATAAAATAATAGAATTAGTTATTTGAAAAAATGTAGACATAAATTTATTGTTTTTATATTCCTTATATTTTGTGGTATTTTTTATATTGTATTATTCTTAATTTTAATTATTAATAAACTAGTTTTAATATTTAAATTTAAATTTTTTAATAATTTAACTATTTCAAACTTTCTAATATATTATTATAGAAAATTCAAGTCCTATAAATTTATAAATTTATGGTAGTTATTATTGTTATCCTATAAATTATTATAGTTTTACTTTAGTTATTATTTATAATAATAATAATTTAATTTGAAGGTGTTTAATCACTAACTCAAGGTGGTCGAGAGGAGAATTGAGTCATTGGATCCAACCCTTTTGGGGATATATTTTTTAAATTAAAAATATTATCAAAGCTTAAAAATTATTGTGCCAAAGGTTGATGTAGAATTTGAAAGCCTAAAAACTTTTCATCTCAAGGAATTTGATGTCTCCCTTATACGAATATGTGTTTCCTCCGTAGAGGTCACAAGTTCAAATCCTTGGTATCTATCTTGGATGCAATCTTAAAATTATATTACTATTATTATTAGCATTAGAATTCAAAATTATTTCATTTTTTTAGTATGTAGATCATTTGTTGATGTCGAATCAAATGTTAAACTAAGTTTAAATCTTGTATTTTTTGCATTCATTTTCTTAGATTCATTTAGGGACCTAACCTACCTAACCCCTCAAGTGGGTAGAATAATATATTTCCATGTAATAAAGGACAATATTAATAAGGCCTAGCAATAAGGAGGAATGAGTTAAATGTAAGAAGACCTAGTAAAAGCTTTAGCTTCTAGAAGGATCTTCCTCTAGATTGTTCTTTTAGATAGATATATTTAATATAAATAAGAATAAAGGGAATGATAAGCTTGTCTTGGATATTATTGTAATAGACCTCTACTCTACTGGAGGTTGCCCCCTCGAAGAGGCAAGTGAACATTGCTCTCAGTAATTAAAGCGCTCTTTCTAGTGTTATTCTGGTATTATTGTGGTGTTGCTCTGGTTCTATCATTGTTTATCTATGATGTCTAGCTAATTATTTATGTTCTCCAAATTATTCTATATCTGGAATATTACAAGTGGTATCAGTGTGAGGTTCCTCGATAGAAAATTGCGGATTAATTTTTTTTTTAAGGTAGAGACATATTCCGACATATTTAATATAGAGAGATTTGTCGTTACGTGCATAAACCCGCGGTAGGGGATTCATACATGTAGGAAATACAAGTGGTACTTAAGTGCACACATGTTCGCCACCCTTGTAACCCTTGTTGGTACCCCTTCGAGTGGTAGCACATCAGACAACACATGAATGCAAATCAACCTAGATCTCCTGAAGCCCTCCATAGATAAATCGATCGACCACTTGACTACTATAGTGCCACCAAGAACAACACTCGGGAAAATACTCTCTAGTACCTGGGTAGTCAGGTAGTATGGCTAAGGGTACGATACCTATCAATTCTAAGATATTTCCCTTCAAGCATTGATCATCGTGGTACCTATCAATTCTAAGTCCATTTTTTGTGGTCCCACCGACCCATTTTTTTCCTTACCTGCACTTCCCCTCTCCAAATGGCCACCACTCACAACCAAGACCTCCAAACTTCCATCAATCAAGCCCATGTCTCCATAAAAAATGTCACATATGAGAGGGATTCTACACATTCCCGCATTGAAAAATCATAGCACAATGTTAACAACATGGAAGCCAACCTCACAACCTAATTGACCTCCATCCAGTCTGTTTTCAATCAATTGTTGAACCACCCTACGGGTCCTTTCTCATCAGCCCAACCTGATTCTAATGATTCCTGTTAGTCTCCTATTTTCACTCCAACTCCTTTCATCACGAACCTTGTCTTCCCCGCATAGAAGTTAATTAGTTTGATGTCTTCGATCTTACCAATTGGTTGACTCAAATGAAGATTTTTTTTTGTCTGCATGGTATTACTAACGAGTTGGCCAAAATTTGCTATGTTGTCCTCTATATAGATCCAGAACACTAGCAATGGTGGCAAAGGCGAAAAAAATCACGTCAGGGGTATATTTCCTAGACCCAGTTTTTTGTTGAGCTCTATGCCCACTTTCATACTAATACCCACTATCTCGGTCATTTGACCAAGTTAAAATAGTCAGGCATAGTGTAAGAGTTCATCACTGATTTTGAGCAGTTATCTTTTCGAACAGAGGGTATGCTAGATGCATTCTTCCGTGAATGCTTTATCAATTGTCTCAAGGATGAAATTTGATCCATGGTTCTCATGGCCCACCCTTTAACTTCATTGGAAGATACTCAACATGCTAAAGAGGCCCAACAATTTACTTTTTCCCAAAACAAAAAACCCCCTTTTATTCCTCGTCGTCGACCCACTAATCCTAATCCTCCTATCACTCTGCTCAAGGTCCAGAAACTAACTAGGGTTTAAATGGATGAATGGGAACTAAAGGGTATTTGCTATAATTATGATGAAAATTGTTTTTCGGGGCACAAGTGTAAGGAATAAAATCTATTTATGGTCCTTTCCGAAGATGTTCTTGAAGAGGATGTGACAGTTCTCCTTATTGAATAGCCTTCCCGTCTTGATGCCACCCAGGAGCCTGCTGACCCACCTGAAGTTGACCCGCTTATTTCCTTGCATGCCCTCACTGGCTTATCGGTGAAAAAAATGCTCACGCTCATTGGCTACAATAATCATAGGAAGGTCATCATCATTGTTGACAATGGTAGCACCCACAATTTTATTCATCGTTGCATTCCCCGGGAAACAAATTGCTATATTCGTGATGTCAATAATTTTCAAATCATGATATCCAATGGTGGGTCCATGAAATGTGGTGGGCGTTGAGAAAATATTCGTCTTCAAATTAGATGTTACCAAGTGAAATCTCATATGTTTTCCATTGACATGGGAGGTTGTGACATTATGCTAGGTTCTAAATGGTTACACACATTGGGTCCCATTATTATGGATTTTAAGGAATTAACCATGCAATTCCAACACGAAGGACAAAGGTATCAATTCCAAGGTCTCAAATTTGTTTCGCCTCAGATCATTAGTTCCAATCATATGGAAAATCTCCTCAAGAAAGGACACTCAAGTATCATTGATAAAATCCATTATATTCAAGCCATTGAGACACCCTCTGTGCATCCCGACCTCCAAGATATCTTTTACAAACATCAAGTTGTTTTTTCCACCCCTCAGGGACTTCATCTTTCTCGTGGTGTTCATGATAATTTTAGTCCACTTGTTCCTGGAAGTCTTCCTCCCAATGTTCACCCTTATCCTTAGCCCTTTGCCCAAAATAATGAAATTAAGAAAATAGTGCAGGAATTTCTCTAAGTCGTTGTTATCCACCCTAATATCAGCCCTTAACCTTCCCCTATGGTCATGGTACTTAATAAAGAAGGTAATTGGCGCATGTTTCCAGAATTTGTTGTGCTAAATAAGCTCACCATCAATAACAAGTTCCCCATTCCTGTCATTGATGATCTCTTGGATGAGTTGAGTGGTGCTCAGTACTTCACTAAACTTCATCTGCATTGTAGCTACCACCATCTATGTATGCGAGAAGCTAACATGCCCAATACTACCTTTCAAACTCATGAGGGTCACTATGAGGTTTTGGTCATGCCCTTTGGCCCGTGTAATTCCCCCTCCACCATCCAAAGCCTCATGAATCATGTCTTTCATCCTTTTCTTCGTCATTTTGTCTTAGTTTTAATTGATTATATTCTCATCTACAATAAAAATTGGCAATCTCATCTTTCCCATGTGGATCAAATTCTCCATCTATTCACGCAGCACCAACATTTCCTCAAATTTTGTAAATGTGCCTTTGGAGCCTTAGGAGTCGAGTACTTGTGTCATATTGTTAGAAAGGTTGGTGTCTGGGTGGATCCTAAAAATATTGAAGCAATGCGGGATTGGACTCGCCCCAAGAATATCAAAAGATTGCGTGCTTTTTTGGGTTTAACCGACTATTATCACAATTTTGTTTGGAATGACGGAAAGATTGTAGCCCCTTTCACTCATCTCCTTAAAAATAATTTTTTCCCTTGGACTCTCGCAACAGATCAGGTTTTTCAATATTTGAAGGAAACTATGTGTACTACTCTGGTCTTGGCCCTTCCTATTTTTACAAAAACCTTGAATGTGATTCCTCATGCAGAGGAATTGGAGTTGTCCTTATGCAAGAAAGAATACCTTTGGCCTTTACCAGAAAACATTTTTCCAAACTCCATTTCAGCCAATCAATCTATGAAAAGGAAATGTTGGCTATTCTCCATGAAGTGGATCTTTGGCGCCCTTATCTCCTAGGGAAATGCTTCCAAATTAATATATATCATCAAAGCCTCAAGTATTTTCTGCAACAATGACCTTCCTCCCCAGAGCAACGAAAATGGCTAACTAAGGTCTTTGGTTATGATTATGAGATCATTTACAAGAAAGGAAAATAAAATGTTCTTGATGACACTCTTTCTCGAAAATATGAAGATGAAGGGTCCCTTTTTTCCCTCTCCTTCATTGTACCATATTGGCTCCAAGATGTGCACCAAGAATGGCTACACGATCCTAAAATCTCGCATATGATCCAACAATTTAACTCCAACTCTCTAGTTTCCCCTGGGTACTCTTGGCACAACGATGAACTTCACGAAAAACGTATTTTTTATATAAGTAAATAGTCACAACTTAAATCTACGGTGCTTTATGAGCTCCATGATACTCCCATAGCTGGGCATTCAGGGTTTCCCAAAACCTATGATCGGGTGAAACCCTTTTGTTTCTGGGATGGTATGAAAAAAGACATTCACACGTTTGTAGCAGAATGTGATTCTTGTAAATGCAAAAAAGGTAAAACCATCAAACCTCCTGGCACACTCCAACCGCTTCTGATTCCACACTCTATTTGGAGGGACATCTCTATGGATTTTATTGTGGGATTACATAAATCAAGAAATAAGTTTGTCATCATGGTGGTTGTGGATCATCTTTCCAAGTATGGTCATTTATGTTCTCTTCAACACCCATTTACCACATCAATTGTGGCTCAACTTTCCATGGATCATATCTTCAAGCTTCATGGCATGCCTCATTCTATTGTTTTTTATCAAGATCCAAATTTCACCAACAACTTATTGCAACAACTGTTCAGACACCAGAGCACCCAATTGCATCTCAACACCGCCTATCATCCTAAGATTGATGATCAAACTAAAGTCGTCAATAAGTGTTTGGAGACTTATTTGAGGTGTTTTTCCTCTGAAAGGAAAAATCAATGGGCTCAATAGTTTCCATTAGGTGAATGGTGGTACAACACTTCTTACAATACAACTACTCACATGACTCCTTTTGAAGTAGTATATGGCCAAAAGCCACCTTCAGTTCTCTCCTACATGCCAAGTATATCGAAGGTCCAGGAGGTTGACCAAACACTTACAATTCGTGAGGATATTCTCGGTACCCTCAAATATACTATGGGCATGGCCCATAATCGCATTAAGCAACGAGTTGATCAACGCCACTCAGAACGAAAATTTGCTGAAGGAGACTAGGTATTTCTTTGGCTACAACCTTATAAGGAAACTTCACTCTAGGCCAAACATTTTTAGAAAATGACACCCAAATTTTATGGTCCTTATACAGTTCTCAAACATGTTGGGAAAGTGGCCTATCAGTTAGATTTACCCAATCATTCTAATCTCCAACCTATTTCTCATGTCTCTTTCTTAAAGAAAGTAATTGAAACTAAGTTCCAAAATCAAAAAAATCTTCCTGATTTGGATGAAAAAGGATCCATCTAGTTTCAACCATAAGCAATTTTGGAGCAAGGAGAGCATCGTATTCGCCAGTGTACCATGAAGGAAGTGTTAGTTGAGTGGAAAGATACAACTCCAACAGATGCCACCTAGAAGCTCGCTAACATTCTACAACAATTTCCTCATCTCAATTCTTGATGAAAATGATGATTCTAAGGGGGAGGACATGTTAAGGAGATAACCTACCTAACCCCTCAATTGTGTAGAATAATATATTTCCATGTAATAAAGGTTAATATTAATAAGGCCTAGCAATAAGGAGGAATAAGTCAAATGTAAGAATACCTAATAGAAGATTCCGCTTCTAGAAGGATATTCCTCTAGATTGTTATTTTAGATAGATAGATTTAGCATAAATAGGAATAGAGGGCATGAGAAGCTTGTCTTGGATATTATTGTAATAGATCTCTACTCTGCTAGAGGTTTCCCCATTGAAGAGGCAAGTGAATATTCCTCTCAGTAATCAAAGTGCTCTTTCTCGTGTTATTCTGGTATTAGTTTGGTATTATTGTGGTGTTGTTCTGGTTATATCATTGTTTATCTTCCATTTCTAGCTAATTTTTTATGTTCTACATACTATTATATATCTGGAATATTACAGATTCCACATTAGTTAATTACTAGCTTTACTTTAATTTATGAAATAAGTGAATTATAAAATGAAACAAATGAGCAAAAGAACACACTATTCACACAAAAATAAACACAAGTTATATTCTTGGAAACCCAATACCAGATAAAACCTAGCTAGAAGGTGATGCCTATGCTCTAATCTCTTTTCTTTAGTTATGGAAATGTAAATACAAAGAAGGAGACACGCATTGTGGAGTTTCCTTTGACATCATGGCATGTATGACTACTACATAATATTGGATGCTCTACTGAACTATGCAACCCTTTCTCCTTCTACCATCCTGGTATTTAACGTAGCTCGATATCCATCTAGGGTTAGCGTCTTGATTCCTCCTTTTTCTTAGAATTTGATTTATTCTTCCTTTTCTTAGAATTTGATTTATTCTCATTTCTCCTTAATTTATTTAATATTTGTATTTTAGTTCCTTAATTAAACTTAGACTCAAACTTAGTCTTAGGCTTAGACTCTTGTTAATCTTCTATGTTTATAATTTATTGACTAATTAATATTTTATCTTGAAAAGGTCTAAACATTTCATTGTTTCTAGGCCACCTAGATTTATTGACTCAAGTTTTAATTTCGCGACGCGCCCTTCAAGACGCACCTACATGCTCCAAGGGTTCAACTCACCTTTGACTAGTTTTGGAAGTTTGTCTGACCCTTTGGAGTCAACACTCCATTCGGTCAACCTTCTGAGAAACTAATGTCTTCTAAGGAATAAGGACTCTACCTTATTGCAGGCCCCTTAGAAAGCTTTGTTAGCAACTGTCTCAGTATGCCCTCACGACATCGTGGACCACTCAAACTAGGTAATTGTTAACCTATAGTTCTGTCCATGGAGGGAGCGCTAGTAGGATGTGACAGGGACACTACCACACCTGTCCCTGAATGTTTGGATTCTATGCATGGCCCCTTTACTCCTTATGTGAGTCAGATTAGAAAGCACCATCAAGCCTACATACACTGAAAAAAAAAGTTTCAATAATATATATACTTAAATCATATTGAAATGAATCATCTGTCATATGTGCATAAAATGAAATAATCAAACAAATCAAATTCGCTCCCTAACTCAATCCAAAGTCCGAGGAAGTTCATTGATGCCATCCACATCCATATCATTTCATGTGTCCTGCACACTCATGAAAACTTGTGAATATCGTTTGCTGATATATATACATCAAAATAACAAAAATTCAAAACACATCATCATCATCATATATAACCCATAATCAAAACAAAATCACAAGTTACCATAATTGGATCACTTGCACGCAAGTGTCCTCAAAGAATATGTCAATAAAGGTGTTCTCAGTAGAGTGTGATGTTACACAGTGATCCCACCACGATGGAATATTTAAAGTAACTACAATTATTGTGACTAGGACCATCACACTATGTCTCTCATGTAAATGACTAATCCAGAGTTGTCCTCACTCTCTCCCTACTTTACCATTTCTAGTTTCTACATGGATCACTTCGACCCATCGATCCACAGTTCAACGAGTACCCTCTTCCTATATCGATTCATAGCATACCAGTGACTACATCCTTTTTTCCACCTCCACATTTATGTTCTAGTAATATATTTTCTAATACATAGACCACAATCCTTTGAAATTCACTAACACTTCATTCCACTTCTACTAAATCTCACGACATATGCTATTATCATCAGTGAAATTGTAATGATCACGCTAATACATTATTACTTTCCATGCAATTATATTCTCCATGCACATTCCTTTCACTAGCTATATACCTTCCATTTTCATTGATGCACTGTATATAAACACAGCCCCTTCGTCTCACTTCATTACACTGCATATCAGTAAGGTTTGTCACTTTCTCACCAATGCACTACTCATTGATGAATTTATCTCTCTCATCACCAAGGTGCCATAAGAAGGATATCAAACCCTCATTATCATTGAGTGCATCAATGATGATCTTCTTTCTTTATCTAACATTGACCTAGTGAGCAAGGCCCAACTTCTCCTTCATCCTATATTATACTCCTTTATTTTGGTTCCTTCTTGTTGTGCCCGTTAGTCAGTCTCGCCCATGTTCTTCTACATGATGAGTAACTGATACCTACCTCACATGTTCTGATTCATGATCAAGGTTACAATCAAACCTGTCTATGTTGCCAACATATTTAATCGCACATGCCATACTAGTTTGTTTAGTTTGCACTTTTTTATTTTACAACTAAATTTGGATTGTAAAAGAAATATCTATCATCATATGGGTTAAACACAACACCTATTGGTCTTGTGCTAGATCTGAAGCATACCTTGGAAGAAACTTGGTCCTCCTAGCTCCTAGATAATACTAAGCGCTTTGATGCATCACTGCAGTGTGAATGGATGAATTAAGATGTTATACATCACATATTACATAGTAACTTGTGGAATAAATTTTGGGTGAAGAAACAACGAAAGACGTACCCTAACTTCCATTAAAAAATTCTCTTGAGCACAATTTTTCAGCGTTTCTCAAAATGATTTTTTCATCATTAGAGAAAATTGATTGTATGATTTTTTCCATTCTGATTTCAACACAACTCATGGAATCGAAATTCGAGGCCCAGAAGTGCCAAAACAATCAGCAAGGATTTATAGCCTAGCAATCTCTATCATCCATGACACCAATCTAATATTCAAATCCCATGTTAAATTATTTTCTACAAGCGTATCCCCATGTTCTTCGTGCCGCAAAAAGAGGTATTTATAATGGATTTCGTCTGAGTAATTTATGAGACAAGAAACTTAAAAACCTCTTTCAACAAAGTGACTCATTAGTATTCTCTGTTTCACACCCATGCATAAACAAATTGCATTGACTAAATTTATTTCAATTTAAAATCATTTAATTTAAAATTATTTAAATTTAAGTTTCAAATAACCTTAATGCATTTCAATTACATGCTTTGGATTAAAATATTATTTAAAATATATGCAAATTCATAACCAACAGGTCAAGGAAATAAATAAGACATACGTTGGATTGGTAGTATGTGAGTAGTCATTTAATACACTATAAATCAGGTGGATTTGGAGGAAACTTGACCCGTGTGCTCCATCAACTTCCATGTTAAGACATTAAAATACTTTCCTCCTTCCTTTAAAGCCCTTAACAAACTCATAAAAACCAACGTGCATAAATTATCAGAGACTTTAGAATGAACTCATTGAGGGATATGGGATGAACTACCCCACATGATCGAAGAAGTTAATAGTAAGTGCTCTGTTGTCAATCAGAGTAATTCAAAACAAGTTCTGTGATTTACATCGAAGAGGTACCCAACAAGTGTGCCACATACATTCTGACCATGTCATTTTATAACAAGTGCATTGATTCTCTTTGGAGGAGTTTAAAACAAAGGTGTTGATCATCTTTAGAAGAGTTTACAACATTTTATTTGATTCAAACTCGACGACAATGAAACTAACTCCTCTGATAGTTGTAATATGTATATGTTCCAAACGTATATGTAATTGTAATATGTATATGTTCCAAATCAAGTATATATTTTCAAGCATGTGAATAAACTTTGTTTTGGTTGTAAGTTTAAATGAATAAAGAAGTGATGAAGGGCAATCCATAAATCTCCATTTATTAAGGCTTGAATTTGGAGTATGGTGCGGAGGGGGCATGGCATGGCATGGCATGCCACCACCTTCCCCCTTTTTTACTTATTATTATTTAAAACATTCAAATGTGAGGTGGATTGAGTAGATAGAAACCTTCATTTATCAAATAATTTTTTTATTTTAATCATTTTAAAAGATTCCTCCTTTTAAAAAACACAATTTTTAACTTAAACCATTTTAAAAATATTTTCCCCACTTATTTAAAATCAAAATCAAACCAACTATTATCACATGAAAACCAAAATTTATTTCTTGAATATTCAAGCTAAGTATGCACACCACTTGACGATGATAAAGAGATGGATCCTAGGCTCAAATATTATAGTAACTACTTTCCCAAAGAACTTAAAAAAATGGTCATAGACAAGATCACTTGAAGAAGTCGCAAGATAGGCACGAGTCACTCTCAGTGAAGTTCATAACTTATCCGGGCATATTGTACTAGTCAGGTTTATAACTCATCCTCTGATTCACATAGGAAGAGTTCTTTCAAACTCCTCCAATGAAAATCAAAGGAGTTTTCACTAAATCCTCTCATAAGGGACAGGACCCCAGACTAATGTTTGTATTTTGGGCATAAAGTTTGACTTGGTTGTCAATTTTGCATGTTATTTGTACCATTGGAAATGAATTTACAAGATCTACAACTTCTTAGATATACGATTTAAGAAATTACTAACCAATTGTCTTCATTTTTCAGGATTAATATCTGACACCTTGTTAACCTCTCAAGAGAACACAACACCTTAGCCATAGGTAAAGGAACCACAAATCATACTCACGGAAGTTTATGTGATATTTCAATTAATTAATGTCTCAATTAATATGCATTTTAAAGATTAATATTAATTATTTATTCTAATATTGGTCATAATAAAATGTCTAATAGTTCCAAGTACCAATGCCGAGAGGAGTTCATGTAGAACATCCTCATGATGCAATATACAATCAAGGAATACAAAGAAGAAATAGAAACAACTGAAGTAGAAACAACGAGAACCAAAGGAAATCAAGCTAAAATTATTGAGGAAGTAAACCAAACACTATAACGATAAATTCCTCAATGTCTGAGACAGTCGTTACAAGGGATGAGATGCACTACAACCAAAACCCACTATGGCCTACCTGAGCTAGAGGACAAATTCAAAATATAATTGTTGTCTTTAAACTTAGCATCACAAAGAGAATAAGGACAAACATTGGTAGGATAAAGGTCATAGGGATAGGTGAAAGGACAAGGGTCACATGAACTTCATTAAATACTATAACTATACCCAAAGAAAGTGGTTTTTGTCTCTTCAGATATTGTATATTTGTGAACTATTTTGGTAATATAGTATTAACTGAAATTGAGAAGCCATTCCTTGGTGTTTTTGTGTAATATTGTTGAAACTATTAATACAGAGAGTCTCTTAAGGCCAACTTTGGATAGGGATAATAACTTGTGTGTGTTTTTGTTTTGCTGGGAACTATTTCAAGTGAAATATATGATGCTCACATGGGATGTAAGGACATGTTTGTTTATAGACTATTCTTATGAAATCTATGTGACTCTTACAATTTTTTTTATTGTTTCTTATATTACATGTCCTAAGAGAATGAGTTGTGAATGTATGCAGAAAAATTGACTTAGACTTTTCTGGTCATATACTTGTGTGCATGTGTTTCTAATTGTGTGCCTTCATGACAACTATTTGATTGGGAGTTTATGCATATTTTAGTTTCACTGCAACTCATTATGATATCCACTCCTATCTAGGATAGGATATATTCAAAATAAGTTATCTATATGAATTTACATAGTCGTCATATACATCTTCCATTTTCATAACCATCCATCATTCATACTCATTGATGGATCGGGACACAATCGGTAAAACCAAATCGGGAATGGTTGTTGGGCTAGAATCTAAATGGGTACCTTATTCAAAACAGTTAGAGGTCTAATCAAAACTTCTAACCGGGGGTCACTTCTTACTATTTTTGGGTGAAATTAGACTTGCTAATAGAATTGGTGCTAGAATGAGGGCTCGATGACAATATTCCCCATGTGGCATATTTTTTATTAGAATTTTAACCAGCCTGCTACTTCTCCCTAAACCCTTGTATGGGATGACCTTTTGAGTCTTTTGAGACCCACAGAGGTCATTTCAGTCAATATAATCAATCTCTTGTCAATCCCAATTTCAATGGTGAAGGGGATGTCTATGCATTCACACATATCAATTAGTTTGACATCACTCAACAAAATATTAATAATGGTCAATACATTCAAATATGTTGAATAATCATCCTCACCTTCGAAGAGAGGATTAAAACCTCGTTTAGGACATTTTGAACAAAATCGATTCATAGTTGGAAAAAAAAATTGGAAATTTTTACTGCCACCCATGAAGATTATGTCTATGATGAACTCTTTTATGAAATTGCAGGAATCCATAGGTCCGAGAATGAATATTTCAATTATTTATTTTGAAGAATCACACATATTTACTATATATTTCTTGAAAGTGATGAACCCTCACACCAAGAAATATTCTATTGGTTTTTATATCTCATCTCTATTTCTAAATGGTACAATATGGATGATCAAACTATCTCTCATTTACACGACTTAGATTTAATCACGAAGGATTGGGAAAACACAATCTCTAATAAACACTCTATTATAGTTATGTGGGAATCTTTACTAGAAATAAATATCATACCCATTAGACTTGGAATGTGAACCATTGAATGATTCCTCTTTAGAAAATCATGAACATATTCCATTCTATGATGAATCTCTTACCCAATAAATCCCATCATTTTCATAATCTAAAAAATTTACATTCTCTTTATACAGATATCTTTGACATTGATCACTCACATGAGAAATCATTTGTTTATTGCACATCACACTCTTCGAGTTTCTCTTTTAATAATGCAACATTGAATGATAAACTAGAACAATAAACAATTTCCCATTCCTAATTGATCAATCATACTTTCTTAATGGAAATTCATCCATGGCACATAATGTTATCAATCCTTCACAATTTAGATTTCTGGAAAATGCGGAGACACAATTTGATATCACTATCTTCATTTTCGATGACTAATTTTCGGTTTCAAAATTGAATGTGAGTACTAACATATCATTCGTTGGTCCTACACAATATTAAATTTATGAACTTGAAGCATAGATTTTAATCATAGAAAAAATAAAGTGTGCAAAGCATAACAAATTCTTAAATATCCATGAATAAATCACAATTAATGAACAACCTATCACCATGCAAAGAATAACAAATATTGAGTTGATCCAAGAGCCTTTATCATCTCAATATGCTCTAGAATTACTAATTAATCCTTAGGTTAAAATTCATCAATAGTCCTTGGATGTTATTTCATTGCTCTAGCACGATTCACATGATTTCATTGATGTCATATGAGAGGCTTTAGAGTTATCTTTCACTCAATGTTTCCCTCGAACATTCCACCATCATATCTCATATCATCATGCAGGGTATGTGAAATATGGACCTAAGGATATTTGCATCGATAATGAAGAACTATGATTTGAATTGATAATTACTTCAAGCTCTCATTGTCTTATTTCAATCCTTTGGATGAATGATGTCATCCACTTTGAAATTCCATCACAAAGTAAAACACATGAAAATTTCATTTTTGAATATCATCAGGTATGTCACTCACTTTCTATTCCCTTCCAACAATCATATAGTGATCATTGTAAATTTTATGACATGATCGAATCTTGGTTGGAGGAATCCTACACATCTGCATTTCCCATGAACAATAGCGATCTCAAATTCAACTTGTTGGGTGGAGACTCTCTTGAATCTGTCCTTCCTATATTTCATCTCTCACTGCTTCACTCCCTGCAATTGACCTTCAATGAACATGTGGTTACAATTTTGGAGTTACTTCTCTTAGCACTCTGTAAATCCATTATGTTGATGAACAGATGACAGAGGTAACTATTGCAACCAACTTTGAGATCTGAAACTAGCCTTTCGGACCTGGAGAGGGCTCTCTCGTAAGACTTTGTCTCAGTACGGGATATGGCTCTAAGATATCGGCTATATTTAACACCTTTGAAATAATAAGTTCTAGTTATATTGGCGCAAGAGAGTAAGACGTTGGGATATGGAGTCAGTTCAAGAAAACAATAGAAAGAAATGACTTGCTGATTAAACTTGAGAGGATATAGGCTAAGTGAGTAACCGTCTTCAGTTTAAAGTCATAGTGTGTGGTGGGAGAAAAACAAAAGAAGAAACTTGGGGCACTTCTAAGCATGAATTCAGAGTTAACTTAGAAGAAAATGGTTGGTCTAATTAGCGTGAATCCCAGGGCACAGCTTAGTGAATCCTAGGTTCGAAATACATTCCTATGTTTAAAATGTTGATCCATAACCCTTTGGAATTTTGCAGGAGCATTCTTCAATCCAAATGGAATCAAATTCCATTCATAATGCCCAACAGGGACATTAAAAGCAGTTTTAAGTTTATCCTTTTCACTAATGGCCACTTGCCAAAACCCTAACTTTAAGTCAAACTTTGAAAAAATCTTTGCCCCTGCAATTCTAGTGACCAAACTACTTTTATTTGGAATGGGGTATGTATCATCAGCTATAACTTTGTTTAAGGGTTTGTAATTTACTACTAGCCTAGGAACTCCCCTGATTTGTTCTGAATGTTTATTTACATAGAACCCATAACAGTTCCAAGGACTAGTGGATTTTCTAATCAGTTCTTTGTTGAGTAAACCCTCAATTTCTTCTGCACACAGCCTCTGATATTCAACATTCATTGGTATAACTCTTCTTTTGCAAGGTTTGCCTTGGTAGTCTTCTCTATATGGAAGGGAGACTTCATGTTTCTTTTGTTTCCAAAAAGCAGTAGGATTTTCTGAGCAAACTGAGTTAATGAATTCTTTCTTTAGAAGAAGAATTATTTCTTGTACATCTTCCCTTTTTAATTGATCTATGATTCTTATTCTTGTTTGGAACTGTTTCAGTTCTCTTATTTTTTCATTCTTCCTGAGGCGCAGTTGGACAACATCTGAGATCCTTGGGGCGGATAAAAAAGGAAGTTTGATTGTAACTTTACCCTTTGGGGAAGGAATTGTGATAAAGTACCCTGGATTTTCTGGAGTTACCATGGTTGAGCCATGGGGTGATACTGTTGCAAGAAAAGGAGTACCAAGGATATAGGCAACATGAATGTCTGCTAAGAGAAATTTCAACTTTAAGCAATAATCTTGGAAACAAAGAATTGCTTCTGGAATCTGAAATAAGATATCATTTGGAATGTTTCCTAATCCCACAACCATAGCTTGAGTATTTTCCCATAGAGACACAGGGATGACATGCTTATTTAGCATGTTCAGGTCTGATCCAGTATCTATCAATGTCTTCAATCTGAAGTATAAATCCTAAATTTTTAATTCAATCAAGACATGATATTTCTGATGTTTAACTTGAAGACTTTTGTCTTCTTCTTCTTTCTTATGTTCTGAGATATTTTCCATACTTTTCTTGATCTTGTTGATTTCCCTTCCTAAATCAGGTATAGAAAGAGGTTGAACTGGACAACACATAGGGCTAGACTTCTGAGGGGCTAAATCCCATGAATGGGCTTGTGATTTCTTTTGTACCATTAATAAAAGGATATATAAATATTTTCCTTGTCCATAAAATGTTTCCAATTTTGGGCTAGTCTAGTCTTTTCTTCAATTGAAGTTTTCCTGGAAAATTCTTTTGCTCTTGGATGGGAGAACAAATCCCAATTTAGCATTTCTTTCATCCATTCTGATTTAACTGAATTTTTAATACAACCTTTAGAAAGAGAAAGAAATTTCCTTATTTCTGGAGCAGATGGTCTTCTTGTTTCACTGGGAATATAAGCCTCTTTCCTCTGATTTATTTCTGTGCAATAGTTATCTTTCATAACTAAAACATGTGAGTCATGTGGAAAGGGTATATCAGAGCATTGAGGATGAGGAAATTGGTCTTTAGCAGTGGATATTGGTGGAGGTAAATTTGTCCTTGGGTTATGATTTGCATGTTCGAATTGTACTCTTTCATTTTCTTCAAATGCAGAAAGAGTAGACAGGGTAATCAGTTCTCCACAATCAAAACATTTTACTGCAAAGGGAATTTTTCCCACATGGTTTGCTAAAGACTGAAGTGAGGCATGTAAACAAAGGGATGAAGAAGGAAATGAAGGAGTAGACTTTGTACAAGAAGGAGATTTGGAAAGATTTCTTTGGGGAAAAGAAATAACTGCAGAGTCAGAAGTTTCTTTTATTTGGGCAGAGGTGATGGATCTTGGTATTTGTGCCCTTGGGGTATCAATAACCCAATCAGTAGGGAAAGATAGGTTTTCCCATTTTATGGTACAATGTTCCATCTTTTGATTCAGTGGATCTGTTATGACCAAAGTACTTGACTGAGAGTCTTTTCTAGGGGTATGTAAGACAACAGGAAATAGAGTGTTGGTATGTCTAAAACATCCTCTAGCGTGGATGGATATATTTTTCCTAGTAGGGCACATATCAAATCCAGTCATTCTAATCCGTAATTTTAATATGTTTGCAATGTTTTCGTCAAAGGTATAAACAGAAAAATTTGGATAATGGTAAAAATATACAGGCCCGTTTGAAAGAGGGGAAACTATCCCTCCTATCAGAGAATCAGTAAACTTATTATGCGTTAAATCTCTGACTGTACATAACACATAGGAGTCTATTCCCCTATGGACAAGTGGACTGATTCCAATTCTGATGCATCCAAAGTGAAGGTAATTTGTTCCATGCTTTTTAGCTTCCTTTTGGACTTCTTTTGCATTTATGAGGGATATTGTTTGACTGGCATCACTATTTTGTTGTATCCTACTTACAGATTCTTTCACAATGACTCTGGTTACAGCATTGAGATGGAACATGTTTAGATCTTGATACACTCTGCTAGGAGAGATTGGAGGTAATTTCCATGCAACTTGTGGATTTAGCTCGAGTTCTTCTATGCTTGGATGATTTATACTTTGAGTTCTATTGAAAGAAAACATTGACTCAAGACTATTTACAGGGTCAGATCCAGAGGTGCTCGTTTCTTCAACATTTCTGACTTCTCTAAAAGATACTGACCTGGAATCCATAATAGTAGATATTACTATTTCTGCACAGAAAAGAAGGGCGTTTAATCTTCAATTCTCCTAAAAGAATGTCAGATAGGCTCCTGGTCGACTGCTCAGGCAGAAACTAGTAAATCTTTCAGGAGGTCGCAGTAGTGGAAATTGTGCCTTTAAACAACCCAAGACTACTTATACGGCCTTAAAAGTGTTGCAAGAGTGGAAACTATGCCTTTAAACAGCCCGAGACTCTTGATACGACACTGGATTCCTTTTATACCACACAAATATTTATACACAGAGAAAACACAGAACGAATAGCTATATCATATCTAAGAGAGTATGATATCACTCGTGCGACACTTTTGAGGCCGTATCGGTAGTCTCACGTTGTTTAAAGGCACAGTTTCCACTATTGCGACCTCCTGAAAGATTTGCTAGTTTCTGCCCGAGCAATTAGCCAGGAGCCTATCTGACATTCTTTTAGAAGAATTGAAGATTAAACGCCCTGCTTTTCTGTGCAGAAATATTAACATCTACTATTATGGATTCCTCAGCATATGTTAGATCTGTACATAGTACCATAGAATCTTATGTATCTACTTCAGAGAATGTTTTATGTTTTATGATTCATTATATGCCCTCCATATAATCATTGGATCCAAGAATTAAAGATATTTACAAGGGAATGATACCACCTGACACTCCAAAGTATGGGTTAGGATATGTCGAATAATGTGATACAACCATCCCTGAATGTAGATTTACAAATCCATTACCCAGTGATATTTAAAGACCCACCATAGATGAAATTCACAAATTTCATACAGTCATGAAAGGGTGTCAGAAAGGATCTATTCCTGAAGAATGGATCAAAAAGATGTTAAACTGGGATTTGTTTACAAATCCTGAAACAAAAGAATTCAAGACAGTCACACGAGATATTGAAAAGCTAAGTCTATCTAAAGACTGGCAGAAATTTATGACTGGAGAAGATAGTTGGATTTCCTTCTTTTAATGGAGGAAATTAAAGCAAGGGCCTATAGTCCAAATGGTAGGAGAAACCTCAAAATCTCCTTCTCCAAAACATAAGTGGAAAAGCATTGACGAAAGTATTGTTGAATCAAACTCTACTTTTCCACCTTTTAAAGGAATTGTGTTAGAAGATAATGCCAAACAAGTAAAAGAAGTTCCTTTATTATTATCAGAAGAAGCCATTCAGTTGTCCAGAATTGATAAAAGAATCCAGTCAATATCTGAATAGATTAACTAGACAAATACTGCCTTGAGAGGAATGGCTACACACACATTCATAACCAATGACTATGCCCGCAAGGACCAAATCATAGACCTCCAAGTATCCACAAATACTATTGTCCAATCTGTGGATCAAATAAAATGGAAAGTCATTGAATTCAAAGATAAAATGGATTCTGCTTTATCAGAGATTTCTTATAGGGCTAGAGAATCAAGCAGAAACCATGAAGAAATAATGGAAGGATTGGGAAATGCCTTTTCAAACATGGGAAAAACTTTGACAGAGATATAAGGAAAAAACAGTCATCCTAATAAACCAATTCCTAGTTCCTTTATCCTTCCAAGTTCTCATATTTCTATTCTATCTCCTGTATATAAATCGTCTGAGATAGAAATTGTAAAAAGATTCCCATTACATTTTCCACCAGAAGAAGAACTGTCTGAATCTTCTTCTAAGACCCTTAAAGATAGCCATTCTTTAGTAACTGTTAGAAATCCATCTTATGAAGATCTTCCACATCATTCTACAAGACCATCATCTCCTGACCTAGTTGGGAAAGGTAGGCTTCCAGACACTCAAACATTTGCTGAAGATTGGTTCCAAGAATGGAACATTGATAGCCTCTCAATTGCACAAATAAGGCAAATGATTGACAGAATGTATGTTTCATACAAGATCATGTGTATGAAAGGAAAAAATGAAGTAGAAGCATGCAAAACAATTATTGAGTGTTTTACAGGAACTCTTAGCAAATGGTGGGAAGTCATTTATTCTCCCTTAATGATTACAAAAATGGAAGAAGATATCCTTAAAGATGAATAAGGAGATATTGTATATCATACTGATGGAACTGTAGTAAACAATATGATTGGTTCTCTTACCACTGCAATACTTGAGCACCGGTGTGGAACAAAAAATGAAATTGCAGACAAACATGAGATCATTCTGATGAATATGAAATGTAGGAAAATGTCTGAGTATGAACAATTTCATAAAGAATGGACACAAAGGATCTTTGAGGTCAAAGAAAGTGAAAATCTATTGTGGAAGCAAGTCTACTTGGCAGCCCTACCAAGTAAATTTGTAGAATACCTAAAGATGGAGGAAGTATTCAAACTTCCTTACGAGATGTACACATGGGGAGAAATCTATTCCCTAATAACCAAAGCCTTGATTGGACTATGCACTAGTATAAAAGTTGAAAATTCTGTGTCAAAGTCCACATATCTTCCCGACCAAAAATCTATCTGTGAACAATATGACTTATACCTTACAAACCCAACAAGGAAAAGAAAAAAGAAGCCAAAGAATTACAAGGAAGAAAAGGGTAGAAAATACAAATCCAGATACAAGTATATACCCAGAACTCATTATTACGAGCCTAAAGATATTAAGCTCAAAATCCATACACATGAAGCAAAACAAGTAATTATTTGCTGGATATGTGGAAACCATGGACATTATGCCCATAATTGTCCTGAAAATGTATCCTCTAGAAAAACCAAAGGGAAATTTTCAGAACAAAAGGCAAAAGAGGCTCAAGAAAGGAAACAGTTAGTCTTAAAGACTCACTGCAATAGATGTGGGGCAAACAACCATGAAACCAATGCATGCCCCTATAATCCATTCATTAAAAGAGAAGAAGTTCATCTTCTTTGAGAAGGATGTTGTTCTACTTCTAGCAGTACATCTGAGTTTGAATATAGCTCAGAAAAATAAATTTTAATGAATCAGTATTGTAATTGAAACAATCCTAATTTTTGTTCTTGTAAAAGTGATACGAATAGTTCTGATTCTGAATCAGAACCTGAAATACAACAAAAGCTGAAAGTCTACATGTTCCAGAATACCGGTTATCAAGAGGTACAAATGCTTGCCCAAATCAAAAGCCTCCCTGAAGGTGACATGAAAAACTCTCTACTTGAAACCTTCATTAGGACTGTCAAAGCAGAACAAAAGAATAAACATTCTGACTTACCAAAAAGACAACCTTTATTTATTGATGCTTCCTTTGATAAAAATACAAAGACATATATCAAATTCAATAGGGAGCCTAAAACACGGAATACCTCTATTACTGACTTAGCCAAAGAAGTATTTTCTTTAAAAAAAGGTTTGTGGCTTAAAAGAAAGAATCAAGAGAATAGAAGGAGATGCAAAATACAGGTTCAAAATTGATTCATGGGAAAGGCAAGAAATTAAAGAAATAAAAGAAAGATTGGAGTCTAGTCCTCCTCCCCTAGAAGATGCTCCTTTTGAATCAATTGTATAGGAGCAAACTGCAATTGAAATGAAAGGGATGACATGTATGAAAATCCTGCATGTGCAATATCAAAAATATTATGTCAAGATACAGCTGGAGATAAATCAAGAAACATTTTTCTTGACTGCACTCATAGATACCTGATCTGACATTAATTTGCTAAACAAAGAAATTATCCCGGCAAAATACTAGCTTCCTAGTTTTGGATCAGCCACTAGACTAGGAAATGTACATACTTCTTTCCAATTTGAAGTCCCTAAAGGATTTTTGGTTTTTGAAGGATATGCTCTAGGGATGAGGTACCAACTTTCAGATTTACCAGTGGATTGCATTCTGGGGACTCCATTCCTCTCTGTTGTGGAACCTCATGGTTCTTGTTATTGTCCAAACAATAGACCAGGCTTTTTTATTACATTTCCAAGTATAGGAGAAAGTCATCCCAAAAGGATTGAACTGTCATTTGTCTCTGAATCTTATGCTCAAATTGCTTATTGTAAGAAAATCTTGGTAACTGTAGAAGTTTGGGATGATGAGCGAAATGCTCCTGTTACTCATTATTTGGCTGAAAATACTCCCTAGGAAATTTTTGAAAATAATTGGATACCAGAATGGAAGCTCAGGGATTCAGAAAAAATAGAATTGGGGTTACCTGGATTTTCAAGAAATACTAGTATTTTTGTATTTCCTCCCCACCATATACTTCGCAGAATACATCAAGCTTCTACTATTCCTTCCAGAGAAAAATTGGTAGAAATGAGAGATCTTAGCAGAATCAGGTTTGCTAACAGAGAATGGTTTGATCAGCAAACACAAAGATGGCAAGAAACTCCTGCTTGGAACTTTTTCCAAATTAATAGGATGAGAACTATACAAGATTGGCCGAATGAGAATCCAGAGGATAAATTGTTTAATATAAATTATCATCAGTACAAATCAATGTGGTTTAATATTTGTCTTTGGATAGACAGATATAAATATTATTACTGTATGATAAAATTTGCAAATTCCTTCATTCTAGGTCCTGAACCTGACTGGTTAATGGAATAGTGACATAAGTTTGGACTAAATACAGTTGGGATACATCCCCAAGTTTCAAAAGTTGACAGAATGTTTCTCTTCCATAACAGAAGGCTTGAAACTATTGCTGATTTATTTTTAGAAGAGGAATATAAAATGATGTTTGTAAGAGAAAAACATCCATGGGTAATCCAAACCAAGTTTGTACTCCATCAGGAAGAAGAAAATGATGAAGATCCTGAACTCTTTAGAGAAATATACACTCAACATTGGGATCCTTACAACTTTAGACATTTTCATGATTATCCATTAGAATAATGGGTTTCCGTGGGTTTACCTATCAAACTCCACTGTGTAAACTCATATCTAAATGGCCGACAGTGGTGCCATTCGGGTTCCGTGGGTTGTTGTCATTAAACTCCACTTTGTACATAGTATGGTTATGTCAAATAAAGAGAATATTGGAAACTCGGAGCACTTCTCCGACTTTTGGTGAGCTTTGACCCACATTTCCAAAGATGCTTTACTTTATGTCTTGTTAATAGTCATCTGACTGGGGAATCTTGTATGACAACCCTGACAGATATATTGTTTTATCTGCTTTCGGTTGATAAGAAATAAAGTTTATGATTTGGTCGGAGATTCCTGCGTGAATACATCCGCCGAATCCCAAAAGTAAGATTGTGTGGCCGACATGTAGGACCACAAGTCTCTTCGAAGTCATGGCTTCATGATGACTCCTCCTTCAAAAATTTGTATAAAGGAAGGGTAGGAGCTCATTATTCGGCATTAGCATTTTGAGAGTCTAGAGTCTGAGTCTCTAAGCTTCCCTTATGTCTGAAGCTTCGTGTCTTTCTTGAGTCTGTAAGTCGAGCGATGAGAAGTCTGCTCTAAGTTTGTGCATCTGACACAAATTGTAATACCCGAGTTATTTTCTCTGATTAATATAATATCAAAAGTCTTCCGCATATGTGTTTAAAGATCTGAGGTTTCTCTATTTGTCTCATATTATGCACTCATTGTGATCTCGCTTATTTGCCTATATCTGCAATCGATGTTCCTTGCTACTTTCTGATATAGTTCGCTCATCCAGATAATAAGGTTCACTGGTAGTCGGTATAAAGGGACGGTCGAGCACTGGTAGTAAGTCCCGCTAAGGCAGGTGGCCGCGAAAGGGTAGTTGTAGGTGCAAAGGGTCCATGGAAAGTCGGCTATAGGGTTCACATAAAACTGCAAAAGCCTGATGGACTTTGGGTGGTGGGGTTCATAGTTCGGACAGAGTAAAGCGGTTAACTCGATGATATTGGTTCTGTCGAGAGTCCCAGAGACTAGAAGACCAGATGGCGAGAGGAGATAGTGCATGAGACAGAGTGCAAGTAGTCAAGCTTCATACTCTGATAGAGGAGGCCTCTGACAAAGATGTTCGTGTGGAGCAGTTACAAATGGTATCAGATATACGCTATAGAGTGTCCCAGGGTTATATTGTAATCCTAATAGCACTTCTCCATTTTTTTGGATTTGAATGTGGTTGCGTTGTCTGTTATGATCTTGATAGGCATTCTGAATCTCGACAAGTTGTTTGTCTCTAGAAATTGGATGAGGACTGTGTCAGTAGCCTGCTTCATGGGGATCGCTTATAACCATTTCATGAAGTAGTATGTCGTCGTGAGTATCGATTTGTGTTGCACTGAGGATGGCAGATTTATTTCCCCTATGAAATCCAAACCCCACTGCATGAAAGGTTCTTCAACTGAGATCGACTTTAGTGGCAGGGACCGCAACTTCCTTCTCCCATAAACAATATGACACTCATGGAAGCTATATACTTCTTTGTATATGTCCACGAAGATTGTATTCCAATAGTAACCTTCTCTTAGTGTTTTTTGCACGGTGGTTTTCCAGTAGTGGTGCCCCTTGCAATCGCCATTGTGAAATTCTTCTATGGATCACTTTGCATCATCTTCCAGCAAGCAACTCAGCAATATTCCCCTAGGATATTTCCAGTAGAGTGAGTTATCCAAGACGAAGAACATAACTTCTTTGAGATTTAAGAATATGGCCTTGGTCTTACTTAAACACGAAAGGGCCTGTAGATTCCTCAACACATACTTGATGTTTGTATACCACAGCGAATCGATGAACTTCTAAGATAATTGCACAGTTTCTTCTTCTTGGGGACTTTTTGAGAGATCGACGATGAAGTTGGTCCCCACGACATTGTAATCCACCTGCACCATCAACTTAGCGAGGCTATGGCCCTTAATATCGTTCTTGGGATTGATTTCAAGGTCATATTCCAACATGGCCGCTATCCACTTAGCTCTTCTTCCCTTGGGGTCGGACTGAGTCAGGATTTCCTTGACTAAGTTGTTGGGAACGTACGCAATAACATTGGAATGTAATATGTATGTCTTGAACTCCTTCAGTTCCTTCACTAAGGCATATGCTTGTTTCTCCATGATGTCATACCTTAGTGGGGAATCCTTGAGCGTTCTGTTGAAATAGGCTATGGGTTTCTCAAAGTTCTGATCGTCTTTCTACAACATTATGTCGGCGATGGCATGCTCCGAGGAGAACAAAAACAAGATGACGTATTTCATGAAGTCTGGGCTAGCTAGCGCAGAGGCTTTGGGCAGCGAAATCTTGATATCTTAAAATGATTTCCTGGCTTCCGGGTTCCACTTGATTTTTTTTCCCATTTTGACCATGCAGGTGATATGTTTTATAATTTCTGCCAAGTTCGGGATGAATCTTCTCAAGAAGTTCACCTTTCCCAGGAATGATTGCACTTCCTTCTTACTGCATGGAGTGACAATTTTTAAGATTCCTTTAACCCTGTTGGGGTCTATCTTAATGCCTTCTTTCGATATAATGTGCCCCAACAACTTCCCTTCTTCCATCCTGAAATGTGATTTCTTCGAATTTAGCGATATAATGAACTTTTTGCACTTCTAGAAAACCATTTTCAGATGCCCGAGGTGTTTGGACCAATAAAGAAGAACGCAAACCTTCCATACAGAGCTCACAACAAATTCTAGTGACGCGCAGTAAGATAGAAGAAAAGCAGAAATAATTCTATGTTTTATTTTATGTCAGTGTCAATCAATCCTTTTGTAATAAAGCATATGAATAAGAAATATGCCTAAGTCTATGTCAAAGTTAGCATGTCAATAAGTTTTTGGAAATTTCTCTTGCGAATCTGAGCACAGATAATCGCAGAAGAAAAAGCCAGCATCTTTCGTTCTGGGGAGACTAGCATTGTTTTAAAAACATTTCTCAACGATCTAATAGAGTTTGATGAAGTTTTGTTGTTTCTCTTTTGCTCGTCAATTCTATGCTATGTATTAATCCATTTTTTATTTTTTTGTGCCGAGGGAAAATCGGGAGGATAACAAGATTTGTGTTTTAGGAACATTTCTCTGCTATGCTTAATTCGTTTTCTGGTTTTTGTGCTGAGTGGAACGTGAAGGAAAAACGATTAACGTTCGTTTTCTGGTTTTTGTGCTGAGTGGAACGTGAAGGAAAAACGATTAACGTTTTAGGAAGATTTCTCTACTGTGTTTAATTCGTTTTATGTTTTTTGTGCTGAGGGAAACGTGAAGTAAAAAATGAGTACTTTTTTTTATTGTTCCAGCGAGTTAGAAGAGAGATTGCGCACCAGGGGAACTGGTGCGCCTCTCTTTTTTCTTCGTAGTTTTGTTAACCTGCGCGTCCTGTCTTTAAGATCCCTCCAAAAGTACATGTGGCAGCATGTAGCACAATAGATTAGTGCCCACGTTGAACAGAGAGGAAGTTCCTTGCGTGCGTGGCCTTTCTTATTCGAAAAAAAATGTCCTCTAGCAGATCAATTGGAATCAAAGCCTGTTCGGCCCTTGGGACCAGAACTTCATGCACCAGGACAATTTTTTTGGGGGGGTTCTACAACTATAGCAGCACGCTTCTTCTCAGAACATGTCTTTCTCCCTTCTCAAGGATTTTCTCTTCCTTCATCACCGTCTCCTCGAGATTCTGACAATGTCGCCTCGACGTGAAGCCTCCAGTGAGGAATCAACCCTAGACACATCAAGCCTAGTGGAAGATTTGGCACTGGCACTTCAAGAGTTGCTTCTTCTTCAACAACGAATATTCCAACAGGCATGCAGCTGGACACTCATTTTCAATTACCCAAGTTCCCTGGTCAGATGCATGGCGAGACAGTGGATTCATGGATCTGTAGTCTCTCAACCTATTTCAAAACCTCGCCCGAGATGGAAGAGACTACCAAATTACAAATCACTAGTCTCCATCTCCAAGGAATTTCCCAAACTTGGTGGGACACACACTTGAGCAGCGCTGAATTAATCGTCAAACTCATCAATCCTCCCTCGACAAATGACCACATTATGTCTTGGGAGAGATTCTACCAAGTCCTGAGAGAACGCTTCTACCCACCAGGATAACAAAATGGTTACAACTTCAGCAACTGTCCAATCAGTCGGTACAAGCATACATTGATGTTTTACGCAAGCTACGACTACAACTCCATATCAATGAACCAGACCAGGTATTGGTGATCAAATTCAACTCTGGTTTAGTGCTACCTCTACGGTGGGAGGTAGACCTTTTTGACAATCCTTCTCTCGACAAAGCCTTGTTACGTACATTAGCACTCGAAAGAAAAATAGCTCTACGCTCGAGTTTGTCTGCCTATCTCACCTCCACTAATCATCAATCCAATCCACCAAGCCAAACTTCGTCGGCTTCGTCTTCCACATCCAAACCTACAGTCTGGTCTACCTTCCACAAAACCAATTCCCACAATTCTTCGGATTGTCGTGCGCTAAATAATATCTACACCAAAAAGACCTTGATGGTTGAGATAACCACGACAGATTCACCCAACTCATAGAAACCATCTCCCTCGACAACCCCATAGAAGTCGACTCTTATCTCATTCTAATGACCCAACCCGCATCAAGATGCACTAACATCCCCCTCTTCACCCACAACTTCCAAATCAAGACTGAATTAGCCACGCTCATTCTCGACAATGGAAGTCAAAATAACCTTATATCGCAAGATCTCATACAACATATGCAACTCACCACATCTCTACATCCTAACACTTATCAATTGGGATGGGTTCAGAAAGGGGGGGCACACATTATGATTTCTCGTTGTTGTGAGGTCACTTTCTCCATTGGCCCATTCGGTGATACTGTGACTTGCGACATCTCCCCCTTAGACTGTGCCAACCTCCTTCTTGGTCTTTCGTATCAACAAGAGAGACATGTGGTGTATCATGCTAAATCACATCAATATCATCTTCAAAAGGAGGGATGGAAATATGTCCTAAATATGGAACCTATGTGAGGTGGACTAGATCACACCAGACTCCTCAACCTATGATCTAACCCTCAAAATCTATCTTATTCGACTCAACAACTTTCAACAACAATTATCAACAATATTTAGCCACTTAGCCAACAATGACCAAACATAACCCCAACCTAGACCTCCTAGGTTCTTGTTTATACTAATTTAAAAGCTTATAGTCATTACAATCCTTATAAAAACAATAACCCTAATATGGTTAGTCTTGTCTGCATCCTCACCATGTGGCTTTTCCTCTTGCATGTTGTTTTTCCTTCTTTTCATGCATGTTGCTTTCTTTCCAGATGTTTATCGTGCTCCACAATTAGGTCTTCCTTTCCAAAAATAGGTCTCTTATTAAATTAGTCTTGTGCCCAACAGGCCCCCAACAATAACATGTGGCTCATCCTGATTCACTCAGGTGATGGGCTCTTCCTTAACAACCCATGTAAGGATGTGAAATTTTCCTTCTAGTTCTTCCCCTTTTCCTTTCACCTCCACAACTTTTATTGTAAGCTCTTCTACCCTCTACACTGTGATTTGTTCCTTGAGGGATTCTATGATCTTATCATGATTCTTCAACATTGATTGCGACAAAAAGATAATACATTAATTATATCTTTATTCTTTTATTGTAAGCATAGCAGAGTTACCTTCGTTATTGGATTAAAAGCAAACACTTATCTATATTGAATAAATTTGCGACAAAGACTATCATAGTCCTAATAATAAACATGTTATGCATAGTTTAGCATGTAGTAGACTATCATTAATCATCTATCATCCACTTATACATAATTATCCTAGATCTGATCAACAATGTATACTATAGACTGTAGATTGTAGACTATCTCATAGTCTGACCATAATACTAACAATAATAATATATGAATCATTTATCATGTTGAATATCATTTGGATATAACCATAATACTATCCATATCAATATATATATCATTCAACATATATATTATTATATGGATACTATAACAATAACATTAGCCCCAACAATACATACATCGTTCAATCGTATAGATTAGTATATGGATACCAAAAGACTACACTATCCACAATATATGTATATCCTTTAACATACAACCTATTATATAGGTACTTTAACACATATGAATTTAGCATAAACGATATACCTATCATTTAACATACTAATTATTATATGTTACCATAACACTAACAATATCCCCAACGATATACCTATCATTTAACATATGGACTAATATGTGGATACCCTAACGTTGTATTCTCTTTGTATAGTGTAGCGAACATATACCATAACTAGAATGTTAGTAACCTGACTAGTGACATGGATCAAAAATAAATTGGTTCGAAACTATTTTAATGGTGGCTGAGAGGTCGGGTCATGTAGGCATTTATGCTTGGCCTAGCCCATTAAAGGGGGACCTGTCTCGTACCCTCCATACTTGACACTTAGGGGATACTTCCCAATGTGGGCTTACCACCTCCTTGACTTCACATGGCACGACAAAAGGGTGTACCAAAAGCTATTACTACTCTTTGCAAGGCCTTCGAGGTAACCCTTGTTTTCGTTTCTTACCCCTTAGTATGTAACACACATTACCTGTGTGATGTACACAACCAAGGTTTTCGTAGGGCTTGGATCTATTGAGTGATGGAATCTATGCTGAAATACGACCAAAGGTTTTCATATGGCTTGACTATGTGAGTGATGGAGCAAGAGGAAAAACCCATATAAAGGTTCTTCTATGCACAAGGTAAGTGAACAGTTGTTTTTCTTATGTTCTATGTATCCCATGAATGAAATCTTTGTTTCGGTGATATGTAAAAATATAAGATAGGTTCCAAGGACAAACTTCTCATTTTTTCTTTATTTTTTTGAGGATTTACAATGTATTACAATTGTGCCTCTGTAATGCATTTTCCAAGGGATTCCATTATGTTTATGGTCCCTTGCAAGTTAGATGATACACTTTGAGACTTAGTTCTCGGTTTGAGGTTCCTTCCTAGACAGACCGTGGCCAAAGAACAATTAGCGTTAAACCCTCTCATTTGCTTTCGCATTTTCTTCTATTCCCCGTTGTAATATTGTTAACCTTAACCAAACTCTATAGGAAAGTTTCGTAATTACTTTATTTATATATATATATATATATATATATATATATATATATTAACCCTCTATGGGAAATTCCACAAATTACATTCTCGGTATGTATGTAACCATATTGATATTTTGTGGGAAGTTTCATAATTTATACTCTGTGTAAATATATAGAAAATTAACACTCTATAGGATATTTCATAAATTACATCCTATATATATATATAGAGCGATAATATATATGGAAAAATTAACCCTCTGTGGGTAATTCGTAAATTACATCATGTGTATATATATATAGAGAGATAATATATAAGGAAAAATTAACCCTCTGTGGGTAATTTGTAAATTACATCTTCTGTATATATATAACGATAATATATAAGGAAAAATTAACCCTCTATGGGTAATTCGTAAATTACGTCCAGTGTATATAAATAGTGATAATATATAAGGTAAAATCAATCCTCTCTGGGGAAATTTGTAAATTTGGTCCTGTGTAAATACATGGAAAATTAGTAGGACCTTATTTGTTCGAAAAAAACACATTGTTTGTATCCTTTGGAATGCAATAATTTACCTTTGACAAGATAGTCATGGATTATCCTGTGGCCACTTGATCTCTCGTCTGTTAGATTTAAGTCGTTTATGAAAGTGTTTTCTTATGTCGACCATTCATAGCGTTCAAACCACGTTTTCACACAGTCATGCTTTAGACTATGTATTGGGTCCTTACTGTAATGTTATTTAATTTTTTAGTGACTCATTGTGAACAATGTACATGTTTCGTCTCATACACCTCTTATGAATTCTTATTGAGTTAATACTTTCCTCACTGTGATCGTTGCACAAATCAGAAAATTACACTATGTGCTTTCAAGAAAATTAAAATGTAGTCTTTGTTTAGACGTTGACTTTTCCACAATCGACTCTTTCATTTACTGGTTCTCTACACAGGGATTGGAGATCTATTAATATGTGCTATCTGTCATTTAATCTCTTCACTGTCTATTTCAGTAATAATTACTTACTTTCATTTCTCTTTGTTTTATAAGTGAAAGTCTTACGCATGAATATGTGAAATTAATGATGGTGCCCTTTTCTGTTTTGCGAGGGTACCCATCAGTCGATTTTGGGTCCACTCCTCCTCCTTCTGGATCGTGGATATATTTTCGCAAAAGAAATAAAAGGAGATCTGAACCTTCATTGGGGCTCAGGCTAAGTATTGTCCTTGATTTATTCTTATTATTTGATTTTCATTAAAATGCTAGCATAGTTTACTAAACTGTAACAACCCTCCTGGTTAAGGACGACTACTATGTCAAAGGTGCAATTTTTTTTTTTTTTTTTTTTTTGTTTAAGTGTGTGCGCGCGTGTAGAAGAACAACCCCCTCGACCCTACGTCGCAAATCAAACCAACAAGACGCCAGTAAGACGAACACCATCAAGATGACCCGGCATATCACAGTGACACAAGAAACAATGCCCCTGGACATAAGGCGTGCATCTAGCAGCAGTAAGCAGAAATAGACACCAGGGGTTAGGTACAGTACTGTCACTGGACGAAAGAATCCAACAGTAGAGTCGCAGTAGTGGAACTATGCCTTTAAACAGCCCGGGACTCTTGATATGGCACTGGATTCTTGACACAGGGAAGCGTACAGACATAAATGCTCGGGCTACTGAAGGTGGCTAATTCCCGCCCGACACCAGCAGTCCCACCTACAATCATTACCACTTAGCGCATCAATAGACAACAGAGAACCCTCGTCTACTAAGGAAAGAACGAGACAAGGATTCCGACCACACAACCGTTATTATGACCAGGCACTAAATCTGACTTCAAGGGACAAGGGTTACCGACCCCACCAANACAAGGTTAAGCATGAAGTTCATTCCTTTTTTGCATTTAACTTAACCATAACCAATAATGTTGCACCAACCAAGATCACAAGAAGAAACATTGTGCAGAAGAACACAAGAAGTATCCTGGGAAACCCTTCTCAAAAAGGGAAGAAAACCCAACCAAATGTAACAACCCTCATGGTTAAGGACGACTACTCTGTCAAAGGTGCAAATTTTTTTATTTTTATTTTTTTGTTTATGTGTGTGCGCGCGTGTAGAAGAACAACCCCCTCGACCCTACGTCGCAACTCGAACCAACAAGACGCCAGTAAGACGAACACCATCAAGACGACCCGGCATATCACAGTGACACAAGAAACAACGCCCCTGGACATACGGCGTGCATCTAGCAACAATAAGCAGAAATAGACACCAGGGGTTAGGTACAGTACTGTCACTGGACGAAAGAATCCAACAGTAGAGTCGCAGTAGTGGAACTGTGCCTTTAAACAGCCCGGGACTCTTGATATGGCATTGGATTCTTGACGCAGGGAAGCGTACAGACATAAATGCTCGGGCTACTGAAGGTGGCTAATTCTCGCCCGACACCAGCAGTCCCACCTACAATCATTACCACTTAGCGCATCAATAGACAACAGAGAACCCTCGTCTACTAAGGAAAGCGCGAGACAAGGATTCTGACCACACAACCATTATTATGACCAGGCACTAAATCTGACTTCAAGGGACAAGGGTTACCGACCCCACCAAGAAAATCATACCTCCATGCGCAACAATAATTAAATAAGCATCCAATCATTAAGACGACAGGGCATTTATCTACGACTCATTGACATTAGTTACAGACCCAAGGATCCATGTAAATTCTAAGTTCGACGAGATACCTTTACCTATCAAATCGTCAAGTCCATCTCAGATTCTCATTTTAAAATGCAATAAGGTACTACATTTACCCCTTCATCAACAATGTATTTCATGGAAATTCTCCATGCCTAAAACGACCACATTAAATTACCGCCGGTGTCAAATACCTATCATTACAATGACCTTGCAACCTTGGAATAACATCAACAATATAATTAAGGAGCATACCCTAACTTAACTTCCAACTTAAATTAACAACATCATGACATGTATAAGTTATCGCATAAAACAAAACGGAACTACCTAATCTTAGCATAACATAACCATTCCACACCAATTGCATAAATATTAGTTCCAAGAACCTTGATTCCTTAACATGGGTTCACGATAACTAATGGCATAATCCTTAATCCATATAACTGTTAGCATAAGTATCCAATACCACGCTAACGTAGACCTTAAGTACCATAAAATTATTGCACCAGGATTCTATACATTGTTAACATAGCCATTAAATGTTCGTCACATTCTCATTACTTTAAACAAAAACATAAGCATTTAACTTTAACCTAGCATCACCTCAATCATTCCCTGATCTGATAACACCATTCAAATGCTCATTACATTTCATTATTTTAAAACAATTACACTAAATATCAGCATTCACCTTAGCACTAATGTAACTGTTCAATGCCTAAACAATCCTTATAAAACAATGAAATATTTCATACATTAATATAAGTGTTAGTCTAACAGTCATGACCTCGAATCATAGGGTATTATGATGGGTATTTCTTTCATACTAGCCTAACATATTTTTCTTCTTCCTTCGCCTACTAAACTGGCAGTAAAATTGAAATGACCCAAATAAAATTTATAACAACGAGGTAAATAACAATCTAGCAGTGAGTTGGCCGTAAAAATTAATTGACCTTGCAATTTTACTAACTAAATTCCAATTAAGATTTTAGTGACGTCTCCAAGAATTAATAAACACGCAGTCCTTATGGTACTAAATCCACAATCATAACAAGAATAAGGGTTTATTATTATACCCAAGCACTTTATAATCATAAATTAATAATCATAGTAAAGATATCATTCTAATTTATCCTTCTAACTTATTGCCTAAAGGATCAGCAATCTTAACATTCAACCTCCCTGAATTAATTCAACATTACAAGTTCATGATCGTTACAATAAATTATATCAACATATCGTTTAATTACAGACACCTGTTGTTCGATCGTTTATAAATGTTGAATTAATTCGACATTCCAAGTTCATGAAGGTCACTTTATTATTATAAATTAATAATCATATTAATGTCGTTGAACTAATTCGATGAAATCTAACCAAGTATATTAGACACCAGGGCTACCACTATTTCGAATTGTCAAGGTTTTATATAGCAAAACTAACTAGTCAACGCCTGTCCGAACTAGTTATTGAAATATATATATATATATATATATATATATATATATATATACCGGTAACATTCGGGCCAAGGCCTGTCGATATAAACTACGTCAACATTACCGTGCAATAAGACTACATTAAATTTCCATTACAATACTACCGCCATTTAACATGGTCATTATCATTTCGATTTAATCCAATATTAACATTGCATATCCCACAATTATTAATTTTACAGTTACAGCATCATCATTGACGTTGCTCTTTATACTATTATTGACATTGCAATGTGAACAGTTTTGATCTTCAACTAACCGACATTACCCTACTTTACCCAAGCGTATCAAGAGATTTTAATACAATCTTAATACAACCATAACATGCAAAACGACGGTGATGTGCGCAAAAGGAATAAAACCAGGATGAAAATCATAGGGCAATTCGTATGGTAATTGCGATTTTCCTGTTGCAGTCACATTAAACGGATTTTACACCAAGCCCGAGGCTTCCCACCTGTCTCTCTGAATATGAAATAATAACAAGAAGGTGGCGCTCCAAGATAGATTCGCTTGGGTGAAGCAGGTGGCTGTGGTGCAAGCCGCCCCTCGGGAAGAGCGCGTTGATCCGACTCGACATGCAGCCGGGAAAGCGCAGATGTTTTGACGCGCTATCAGAGGAGAGGGAAGAGGCGTGGGGAACCGTCTGTTGGACGTTTAAGGGCATTCAGAAGCAAGGAGGTGCCCAGGAAGGTGCACACGATTTCAGTCCCCTAACTACCTCTGGACACTTACCCAGTACGCCCAAAATCATTTAATTAAATCCGCCATTCCAGCCACCTAAGAACAGTTATTGAGTTCAACAAGAAATGACAGGAAAGGAGTTTAACGGTGGACGTCAAGTCGAATTCTAGGGGCAAAAGTTCCTACTATCTGATTTTGGATTTCCCTGAATCGAATCCCATTCTCTTTGGTCGCTGAGCTTCCTTCTAATAAATGTTGGGTTTAAAAAAATATTTGTTCCATCAATCGCTTTAAGACTTACACCTTGTATTTTAACAATCTGAGGTATGCGTCCGTTCTGTGGTTCAATCTGTTTGTTCGCTACCTGAATTTCCTCTCTCGTTGGATGACACGGCTCTTTAAATTTATTTGTCCTTAGTGCGTCGACTCTACCTAAACCTTCACGTCTTGCTGGGCTGGCTGGAAGTACCCAGTGTCATTCGCTGCTTTATTTTTCTATTATCAGTCTAGTGGATGATATAGTAGGTATAGTAGGCAACCCTAAGGTGAATAAAAGTAAGGATCTCCTATGCTGTTTTTCTCAAATTATGAAATGGTATCTGGGGTTTAAGCCGACCCGAACCAGATTAGTAGTGATACCCCGGTAGATGGGGATAAAGTAAGTATTATTCCAGGCTGGTGAATGCTGAAAGTTCAGGCACGGAGATTGGTTTTAGTTCCGCCGGGTGTGAAAACGGACTATGACCAGATGCATGCTAGCCAAAATGTAAGTCAGAAAATTATTAATGGTTGAGACTATTTTGGTCGTCATCCATCAAAATTCTAAGTTGCGGAAAAAGTACTTTATTTAAAGGCAGCGACAGATTTCATAGCCTTTCACGGACTACCCATTTCATATACATCGGAGAACTTCTGTACGTATGGACAACTTCATAACCTCATTAACGTGAAGCGAACCATAACACAATGGGAATTAATCTCTACCATAGACTTACGCTTTGTAAGATAAATCATCATTAAGGGGAGCAGAACATACTATGATGAAAATAAATCTCGAGCATTTGGCTTATAACAGGTAATCTGGGGCAATATTAATGGACGAACATTTCATCAAGGACAGGATGCAAGTTTACGGCGGAGTGCATTCGAATGTGGATCATGAAGGCATAATAACGCGCGAGATAAAAAGGTGTTGATTCGGCAAGGGTTGTTCCATCCGTTTAAGCGACCAGTGGTTTAAGACTGCCCGCCCCAAAACCTGCTAACCGTAACTAAGATTCTTCATAAATTCCCACTCCCGTACTGTTGCAGGCCTACACATTACACTGAACATCGATCGACCATTGGGCCTGGGTTAGGTCAAGGGATAGAGAGCAAGCCCACGGCTTGCCCAAACGAAAAGGCCAGGGATCAGACTTCAATAACATTTATCCAACGAAATTTTTTGAACCAATAACTCTGTAACCTAAAGGCAAACGAACTGCTAGAGGAGCTTCCTTCAGCCAAATGTTACCTGGCAAAATGCCGAATTCCAGTAATAATTACCGTCTGGAATTGCCAGAAAGGGGTTTTGTCTCCAGCGTGACTTTACACAGGGGAAATTCGTCATTCAGGGGAGGTAGACGCCAGGCTTAGGTACTCGGGTTTTGCACAGTAAAAGAAAAATTTACAGCCGTGCTACTTACACGATTTTTCCTTATCTAAATAAATATCAGAGGAGGTAAAAGAAGTAAAAATAATTTATGGGTTATTACGAAATAAAACAATTCCCTATGAACTTCATTACAACAACAATGTATATAGCTAATCATTACCAATTCCAGCGAACTTCATTACAAAATTCTTTTAGCAAAACATACGTAGAGATATGTGGCATTTCACCTTATTCTTAAAACAATAACCTACTTGCGTACCTCGGACCTTATCGCTTGCAGCAAATGATTTCGGTGCTCCTGCCACTCCTGCTCCTGCTTGCCGACCACAAAGAACCCACCGGTACCTCCCAACCAGACGCTAGGGGTACTCTTCTTCCCCCTCAGCCCCCCGAGCCGCAAAGGGGCCACACACAACCAGAGAGTCACTAGCTCCTCAGCTCGCCTCCAAGGCTGAGCTACCACTCAAATGTGTTGAGGCTTCCCAAGTCCTACCAGCAAATCAGTCAGTCTCTCCTCTTTCAGCAAATCCATCCCATCTCAGCCAAAAAGCCCCTTTCTTTCCCCCTCTCCCATCCCTTTATCCCCTCAAACCCTAATTCTCATTTTACCTAGGTTTTCCCCCTCTTTCTCTTTTGACATTCTTATTTTTTTTTTCTTTTTAGTTTATATAATTTCATTTTTACTTTTCTTTTCAAAAATTTCAGGGTATGAGCGCTCATCATTTTTTTTATTTCCCCTCTTTTTCTATTTTTTCACATGTTTAACTTTATTGCCTTTATAATTTGTTTATAATATGAATACACATATATATATATATTTCATTTTTCTTTTAATAAAAAGCATTCATCATTTAATTTACCATTAATATGTCTGTATATTTAGGTTTCATGAGAGATTTAGGCGATGGTAAACCAGCATAGGGGAAAAGTAAATGTTTTACAAAAATGAATAAAGAGGATTTACGAGGAGGGACGACGATATAGTAATGTGAACTAGACAAGAAAAAGGGAGATGGATACTAGAAGATCTAGGCGATGGAAGATAGTTTTATTAAGTAGACCAGGATAAAGAGAGGGTGATGGTCTGAGTTTTTTTTTGTTTTCATTTTCTTTTTTTGAATTTACATTTGTTAAGGCCACACTAAACTTCCCCCCCCCCTGGTTTCTAGAAGGTCTTAGGCTTAGGGTTTAGACTCTGAGCTTGGTGACGATTGGTTAAGGGTAATTCTTAAGGTTTTGTTCAGGTGATGCAGACTTAGGGATAATTAGGCTGACTCCATCAACCACCTTTATCGTGATGTTCCCTTCAGGTCGCACCACGTGCGCCAAGGGTGCCACTCGCCTCTGGAATGTCTTTTGGCGACGTGCCCTTCAGGATGCACCACGTGCTCCAAGGGTGCCACTCGCCAACTAAGTTTCTTTTGTGCGACGTGCCCTTCAGGATGCACCACGTGCTCCAAGGGTGCCACTCGCCAACTGAACTGATTGGTATACCTCTATAACCCCTGGAGTCAATACTCCGCCAGGTGAACTAGTAGGATACTAAGGGCTCTAAGGAATAAGGCCCCCGCCTTATTGCGTGCCCCTTAGAATCATCATGAGCGACTGTCGCAGTCGGCCCTCATGGCATCGTGGGTCCTCTCGAACTAGGTAATCGTTAACCTACAGTTTGAGCCACGGTGGGAGTGATAGCAGGCGGTGGCAGGGCTGCTTTCCACCCCTCTCTTTCAACCTCTCTGCAATTGTGTGTGTGGCCCCTTTACTCCATATGTGAGTCAAGTCGGCAAGCTATCGTCAGCCTGCATCACCAATAATCCTGTCAGAAATGTCAACATCAAATCATCAATCAACTAAAACATCATAATAAACATATCAACCCAAAAGCACACTCCCTGACTCAGTCCGGAGTCCAAGGGGGATCTATCGATGCCTCTGCATCCTCAAGGTCAGAAACCCTGCACACTCAATCAAACTGAATCAATAGCACCCGTCTACATCAAATAGTAACACATCATGTCATCTTTCCATCACATCATAATCAAATATAATAGGTCTAACATCAAAAAGGGTCTGGATCACTTGCGAGCAAGTGTCCTCAAATAATAAGTGTTCTCAGTGCGCCAGAGCGGGATGTTACATAAACCCTCATTTTTCTTCTTTTGCAGGTTATGCAAATCAAGGTAATCAGATGATGGAACATATTGCTCGAAATGTATTCTATTTTTGATCTATGCATGCATTACTCCAGTTACATACAAATTCTCTATACAATTTCTTAGAGCCCTGTTTACAATTTGTGGAGTTTGGATTATGGTACTCCAACTGTAGTATTTTTTTGAGCAATGATCAATTGAATACAATACTTTATTTTCTAAGATACTTTGAGTTCCTCACTATATTTATGTGGTAATAAATAATGTATTCAAAATGTTATTCTTCTATCTATTCTTTGCGGTGTTTGTACATATTTGAACAGTAATTCAGTATATATATATAATCCAATGGTCAGTAGAAGAAAAACAAATAGTTCTACCATTTCTTTATGTAACACCATCACATTTCAAATAAAGAATGCAATCGATATTATTTAAATATGATAAGCCATCATATTCTCAACAATAATAATCATAAACATAACATTGATAAGGAATGCAAGCCAAGATACATATCTAAAAGTTGATGTTGGAATACAAATGGAACAACCATGTTCCACCCAACCGTAGAACATAACAACCAAGTTCACTTTCCATGTTCACCCCTAGCCTAAGCATGAGTCCATAAGAAAAAACTGAATGATCCTCTTTAGCTATAATCACCATCCACATATCATAAATTCATTTTCCTCATGCTATCAATGCTCATAACAACAAATATTTTATTTCCCCCCAACATACTAAGCATCATACTACCTCCTCCATATGTTGTTTTTATATGCATCCTTGTGCCTAGGTCTTTCCTTCCCTCCTTGTGAAATTTGTAGATTTACAAATCACTGATTTTTAGGGGTTGCTAATGGTCAAATTCCACATTTTCAACTTGTAAAAATAATCCTTGAGATAACTCAAACCTGTTCCCCACTCATGGAGTCATGGTTAGTTATTTTTAACTCAGATGTTCCATTTGTCTTCCAGCATTAAATTTATTAAAAGTTTGTCTTTCACATGTGTCAAAATAAAAGAGGTTAGTTGGGAAAGTCAAATATTTTCCCAACAGTCATCAAATATTTAATTACAACAATAAAAATTCAAAATTTAGATTTCCCATAAATGGAAAATAATTTCCAAATCTGAATTTTCCAAAAACAAAAATTTATTCCAAAGTTCACTTAGAATTCAATATTCTAAAATTTGAGGATATTACATCCTCTCCCCCTTAAGTACAACATTGTCCTCAGTGTTCATTCCTCTCTCGAAATAGGGTTGGATAATATTTTTTCAAATCTTTGTCCACTTCCCAAGTGGCCTCCTTAGGGCTAAAGTGCTTCCATTTCCCTTTTACCTGGGCAATGGCTTTGTTCCGTAGTACTGTTTCTTTCCTGTCTAGAATGCGCAGAGGTTCCTCTTGGAGCTTGCCTTCTAGTTCCACCTGCACCATTTTCCAATCAATGATGTGAGTAGAATCATGAATATACTTATTTAATAAGGAAACATGAAAAATATTATGAACTTTTAAGTTTGCAAGAAGTGCTAGTTGATAGCCCACATGTCCGATTCGAGTTAAAATCTCAAAGGGGTCACAAAACCCAAGTGCCAACTTTGAACAATAACCTATATTTAGAGAGATCCTCCTTGCTTTGACTTTCATATATACATGGTCCCCAATTTTAAATTCCTAGTGTCTCCTTTTTTAAATCTACGTATCTTTTATGTCAGTCTTGGGCCTCCTTTAAATTCTGTTGTACCGTTTTCACCATTTTCTCCATTTCCTGGAGCATTTGTGGTCCCATCATAAGCTTGTCAATTGGATTATCCCAACTAATCGAGGTCGTTTATAGTGTCCTTAACATGTTCTAAATGTTTTTTTATTTATATCTCCATCTTTTATTCTTACTTGGTGATAACTTAGAGAAGATGTTTTCTCCTCCCACTTGGTCAAACAGGTCGTTAATTTTGAGTAAAGGATACTTATTCTTTATCATCATCTTATTTAGTTTTTGATAGTCAACGCATAGTCTCAAAGTCCCATCTTTTTTTTTAACAAAGAGAACCAGTTCTCCCCGAGGTGAGACACTTGGTCATATATATTATTTATCTAACAGTTCTTGCAGTTGAATTTTCAGTTCTGTTAATTCGGGTGAACTCATTCTATAAGGTGCCTTATATATCGAGGCATATCCAGGTAGTAGATCGATAGAGAAATCTATCTCTCTTCTTGGAGGTAGTTCTGATATTTCATCAACAAATACATCTCTAAACTCATGTAGGACTATAAATTCCTCTAAACTGGGTTTGTTTTCCTTTTCTAACAGATTAGTTACGAGAACAACATAAATTTCGAAACCTTTGTTCATTCATTTCTTAAACTGCATGTCCAATATCTCCTTAACCAAAACTGCTTTTCTGATCCCTTTTATTGTTCTAACTATGTTGTTTTTGTCTCTGTAAATAAGTGACTTTTCATAATAGTTTAAAATTACTTTGTGTTTCTCTAACTCGTCCATTCCAATGATCATATTATAAGATTCCAAAGGTAAAAAATTCAGATATAACTTTTTACTTTGACCTTCTATGTTGAGTTCACATTCGAGAATAAAATCTGTTACTTTTATTTGGGTCCTTGTAGCTAATTGTACTAACTAGGACTTATCATGCTTTACTTTCTTGAGTTTTCTTATTTCAACTAAACTAGGAGTAACATAACTCAGACTAGCTCCTAGGTCAATTAATATAGAAATGCGGTTATCATGAATTTTACTTTCAACCTGTACAATAGTGGATTGATGGACAACTTTCCTTCCATCCACAACTACATTAATTCTATACACGATTCTTCCCATATATCCTACTGTAGAATCTTCTTGTAGGTTATAGAATGTAGTTCTTGCTATGGAAATTAAGCATGGACAGTTTCTCCTCAAGTGAGGTTCTCCAGTCTCCCAACACTTCAATGGTTCACTGGGGATGTCCCCAACTTTCTTGACTCCCAAGTTAACTGGTCTACCTACCTCTGGAGCACTTTGGGTGTTGTAATGATAGTCCTTCTTTTGGAAACTTGTTTCCATATTCTAGAGAGGGGCTGGTTGTACGCCTTTCTTTCACTAATTTATTATGTCTTGTTTCTTGTCCTTCCATGCCTTGGGAATTGCATACCTCTGTTTTTACTGATCATAGCACATTCGAGCCTTTATAAACACTTCATTGAAGGTCTTGGGATTGTCAAATTCAATTCTATCTTTGTACAATTGTGGTAGACAACTTAAGAATCTGTGCATATTTACTTTGTCTTCCTTGATGTATGGTACAAATATCAATAGTTCTAGAATTTTTTTTATCAAATCGTCCATGGTCACTTGTCTGAGTCTTAGATTATAGAATTCCTTAGTCTTTCTTTCGTAATATATTTTTTGGAAATATTTCTTCTTGAAATATTTCTTAAAATATGACCATTCCATTTGTTTCTCGTTCAATCCCTTAGCCAATTTCAGGTCTTGTCACCAGATACTTTTTTTTCCCTTCAAGTTGTAAATGGCCATTATGACTCTCATATTACTAGAGTAATTGTAAATCTTGAAGTATTTATTTATATCTAGTAGCCATGCTTCAACCTCTTCACCCATCCTTGATTCCCCATCAAAGGTGGATGGTTTTATTTTCTTGAATTCACGTTCCAGGTGATCTACTTGTTTTCTTTTTCTTCCTATAGTTGTTTTGTTTCCTGCCATGTTTGTGTCCTCGGAAGAACTGTTCTCATTTTCTATTTCATGACCAGAGTTTTTAGAGGACCCTTTTCTGACTTCTTCCTCTTTGTCATTTTCCTTTGGGATCTTCATTGTTACTATATTGCATAGAGACAATTCATTTATTTCCAATTGGTCTTCCTGTGCCTTTTTCATCTTTTCGTTACCTGCTTTAAACACTTGTAATTCCATGATGAGGTTCTTCATTGTTTCCAAAAACTGGGTGGTCGAACTTCCTTTTTCATTATGCCCTCGTTCTTTAGGAAGTCCCTGATTTGGATTCTATTCAAGTCTGATTTCTTCTTCATTCTGTGTTGGCATTATCACAATAGACAAACAATTTTTGTGTTTATAACAATAAACAAATTTTCTCAATAGAAATTAAAAAATTAAAATAATTTGTCCTTTCCCTGAGGTCCAAGTGTTCTAACCTTCAGCTCTGATACCATATGTAATGTACCGAAAATTTCCCAAATAAAATATTATTTTTTTTAGGGGACATTAAAGTTCCTTGATTCTTCAACATTGATTGTGACACAGAGATAATCCATTAATTACATCTTTATTCTTTTATCATAAGCATAGCAAAGTTACCGTCGTTATTGGATTAAAAACATACACTTATCTATATTAAAGAAATTTGCTACCAGGACTATCATAGCCCTTAGAATAAACATGTTATCCATAATGTAACACGTAATATACTATCATTAATCTGCTATAGTCCACTTCTACATAATTCTCCTAGCTCCAATCAACAATGTATACTATAGTCTGTAGACTATAGACTATCGTATAGTATATCCATAATACAAACCATAGAAATGTATGAATCATTTACCATGTAGACTATCATATGGATATAACCATAATACTTTCCATATCAATATATATATCATTCAACATACATATTATTATATGGATACTATAATGCTAACACTATCTCCAATAATACATACATCGTTCAATCATACAGATTAGTATATGGATAACAGAACACTACACTATCCACAATATATGTATATCGTTTAACATAAAACCTATTAGATGGGTACTTTAACACACATGACTTTAGCATAAATTATATACCTATCATTTAACATACCGACTATTATATGTTACCATAACACTAACGATATCCCCAACGATATACCTATCATTTAATATATGCACTAATATGTGGATACCATTGTTAGAATATATAATATGGTGTGCTCATTTTACCATTGATGATACCCTCGTCACCCAACCACAGGCTGAAGCCTCCCTCTAAGCACCTTAACCTTGACTGAGAATTCCTCCGGAAGGAAACCCTAGGCTAGATAGCCAAACAAAGGACAGCGCATCTCTCCCCAAGGATAGCGCAACACAAAAGACTGATGAGATAGTCTCAAACCCTAGCCAAGAGAAATCCAAGCCAATACTGAAACTAGTTGTTGCTGCAGCTGCACCTGCAATCCTCCTCCAAACCTGCGCACCTATTGCAACTGCAGTGTGCACCAACTGGGAAACTGCAATTCTAAGATGCTGTCAAATGAGAACTGGCGCCCTGTATTTATAGTAATCTTGCCTGTTTGTTGGGGCCAACTTCTCCTTCTGGGTATGTGTCTGTTCAGTATATTATTATTAATTTTGGTTGACTTCTTCTCTTGGAGGCTAATAGCCTAATATAAATTTTCTTCTTGAGCCGACAAGGCTTCTAGGGTTATTAGCCAACTCATGTAGATAGGAAGCTACAGGGTTATTATCTAGCTCATTAGGGTTTCTCTTTCTTTTGGAAAATTTTATTCTAGTCAAAGGTTAAACATGGAATTTAATACCTCCCGCAAATACCACAATATCAACACTCCCTCCTAGCTAGAGGTATTCCAATTAATGGACTTGGGCACAAAACATGCCATTTGCAGGTAGCATCAATATAGTCATCTAGGCTATTTCACCATGACTAGATCATGAGCATCACCATCACCATTAGCTGCATCATCTCTCAAAGCCATACTTCATACATCGATTAGTTAGATATGATGTTGGATAAGCCACTCTCACCATGGAGTGATACAAGAGGGTAAATACGAATTTCCAGATGCGGAAAATAATTTGTTCATCATTCATCGAATGATCATCTCCAATAATCTTGTTGATAGTCTTCAAGGCAATTAGAACAAGGATAGAATACACATGTGTCTATTCATGAAAGTAGTCTGGGAACTACATTTCAGTGGTTAACTACCACATCAGTAACACACAAGTACTTGATCAACAGCGTATAGTTCTGCGAGAAATGAAACACATTCACCCACAATAGTCCTCATCTGTTGTCATATAGTCTTCATAACATCACGAGCATCTGCGCCGAAACAATGTTAGCGATAAAAGCGTATCATTTGGTAGAATCTTTCACTTTCGTCTCTAAGATCTGAAGAACATACCGATACTCTTCATGCATAGAAACAATGTTATATAAAAGCTGAATCAGGCGGGCCAATATTTCACTCCGTCGTGAGATATGAAAGAGTGTCTATCCTCGATATAGAATATCAACAATAGGGTCCTCCCAGAAATTGTCTTTCCTCCGTTTGTGAAATCACGAAAGAATTTTTTCCCTCCGATATATATAATATCAATAATAATCATGCAGGCCACTCTTTCACTCACATATGTGAGGAGTCTGAAAAAATGTTTGCCCTCAACATAGAATCTCAATAATAGGTTATCTTTGTTCTTCTCAGCAAAGGAAGAAAGGATTGTTTCGATTCGAACACGGACATTTCCCACCTTTGGGCCATTGTAGACACTAAACAAAGTGTAGCCTTGAGAGAATTAGTCTGCCCCTCGAGAAATGCTTGAACTATTCCTTACCCCTAAGCCATTCCTTGACACTAAACAAAGTGTAACACGGAGGGAATGAGATGCACGCCCTGAGAATGGTATCCTAGACTATTCCCTACAGGCCATTCTTCCAACACTAAACAAAGTGTAACCTAGAGAATGAGTCTTGATAGAGGAATAACTGTCCCTCATTGTGAGCATGGACTACTCCCCACCACACAGGCCATTCCTACGACACCAAACAAGGTGTAACTTAGGTGATAGTCTTCCCTAAGGAATGACTGTCAGAACCATTCCCCACCCTGGGCCATTCCTCGGACAACAAACAAGGTGTATCGGAGAGAATGAGTCTACCCTCTAGGAATGTTTTTCTTGCATCAACCTCCAAAGCGAGCGATTCTTGAAGCGCTCTGGCCCAGCGAACTTGAAAGAATGGTGCCCGTGTGCCATTCTTGGCCACTACCAGGAGTGACGCGAAGAATAGTGTCTAGACCTCCCATAATGAGATGGGTTATACGTAATTACATGGCTGATCGATGCATCCATATTAACTACAATGGGAAGCCATTGTTAGGTCAATATCGATCCACTTTCCGAACAGCAAGCTTATCGTCAATCTAAGACTTTTACAGATAGAAATTCTCCCTCCTATTAGAAGAGTTAATTTCAATCCACACTAAATAAATGTTTGCATACCTTATTTTTAATTTGGAGAGTCTTCCCTTTTAGTTAATAGAGTTATTTCCATGAGCTCTAGCTTGAGTATGCAAATCCTTTCATCTTGGATAGAGGTTTTACCAAAATATATGCTTATTTGCTCATCTGTGGAGATATGTATTGGAGAAAACATTTTCTTCTTTCTAGACTTCATCATGGGTAGTGTAATGCTTGTCCTGTGATGCGGAACCTTTGTGAAGGCTTCTTGTAGATCTAAACAATAGAGTATCACTGGATTGGAGAAGCCCGGAACATATACGTGTGGCGCTAACACGTCATCATGAGATCACGATCTACAGTAGTCATCATGATGTTATAAGGAAATCTTCACCATGCAGTCATCTTGATGTTATAGGAAATCTTCACCATGCTTCTACTGTGCACTGGAGGTTCTCCACCAAGTTGTCTTCTTCTTATCTGCATACAGGAGTATCTTTCTGGTATGCCTCAAAGTCTTGAGATTGCTCTACATTTCTTCTGGAGAAAATTCTTTGCATTCATCAGATGTAGAATTATAACTTATGGATGTTGCGGATAATAAAATGACTTATATAGAGATAAGTCCGGTGTACTAGAACAATCAATCATCATAGTCTTCTCCCTCCATCTGAGAGAACCTCTGGTTCTGGATCTCACAATGCTTTCATTCATAAGTCTTCCTTACACTGTTCTTCATCACAACTTTCAGTTCTTCTGCTTAATTTCTTTTAGTGAGTTCATATCAGGCTGGTAATCTTGTGATTCTTGATACAATGACTAGTTGTTCTGATTCTTCTTTCTTGGAATCTTCATGTTCTTCTTCATGTTTTTCTTTAGCTCTTGGGTCCATGGAGTTTCTTATAGATTCCACGCGCTAGAGATTCCACTTCTTACCTTCATCATCGGTTCATGGATCTGGATGGACAACCAAGAATACTTTAAGGATAATCTTCGAAAAGGTCTTCTTTTGCGGTTGAGCTGAACATGTATTGTCTTTCATGGCTGCTACCATGGATATATATATTTCATCATATTCAATGGATCATAGGATTAGCTCCCTCCTAATCCTTGCTTCATGTATAGGTGCATATAATCTGCTCCCTTCGTCTGACTGAGTCCATGCTTCCATCTCCGTCCTTATTGTCTTCTATATAATAGAGTCCATGCTTCCATCTGCATCCTTATTGTCTTATGCAATATATAATTGGCTCTCTTGTCATAACATAGTCCACGCTTCTTTTTTAGTTGTCGTCATAAGTATTTCTTCATTTTCCTTTTGATTGTTGACTTCTTTCTATCTTTACTTTTTCCAAGTCTCTTCAAGATTGATTTTTGATTTCGGTTTATCTTGTAATAGCTTTCACATGATGTATTTTATTGTTTCATGTGTAGTATCTAGTGATATTCATTCTTGTCTTGTTGTTCTTTCATAGGTATAGTCCTTCTTGGAACACATTATCTTCCAAGAGATAGATATACAAGATATGTACAGACACGATGCAGGCAAGATATGTACAAGAAAATAAGAAGAGTGTTGTTACCTTTTAGTAGAAGAAATCTCTTCCATCCTGCTTAGTCTTCTTTGTAGGTTCCTTTTCTTCGGAAACTAAAGATTCATTCTTTTATTTCCTTTTCTTTAGCTTTGGACACTGGTTCCGGTAGTGACTGTACTTTTGACAGTTGAAGCACTTTTTTTCTGAAATATCTTTTCTTTTCTTTGTCTTCCTTCTTGAATCGAACATTCTTTTGTCTCTGAAGTTCTTGGATCTTGTTGTGAAGGCTTGATCATTGTACTTCTTTTGGGGTTTCTCTTTTTCATTGATCCTTGATTCTTCTTGAGAACAACAAGTCCAAAGTTCTTCAAATGTCGGGTACTCCTTCCTTGTATTCATGCTTGCGGCAAATGCATACCATGTCTTGGGAAGAGCATTGAGTACTATGTTCACCAATTCCTTTTCTGAAGTGATCTCTTCAATAGCTTGTAATTGATCTATTAGTTGGGATATCCTTACAAAGTAGGATGTTATGTTGTTGTCATCATTCATCTTCATGTCACGGAGCTCATTCTTCAAACTCATAACTTGTCCAATGTTTCTAACTCAGAAGATATGTGTTAGGGCATCGTACATCTTTTTCGATGAGTCAAGATGAGAGATGTAGGGTATCAAGTGGTCTTTTATGGAATTCACTATGATACTCATGACATTGATGTCAACTTCTTTGAACTTCTCCATAGCTGCAATGTTTTGCGGTTCCTTCTCTTCTCCTTCTTTAAACTCTGGCTTCACGATCTTTCCTTTCACAATATCCAACACTTTATTCTTAGCAAGGATGAGGTCAATAGTTGTATTCCATGCTATGAAGTTAGAGGATCCATCTAGCTTGTTCTCAGACTTCATAGAGTTCGTCATGGCTTCGTTGACTTGGTCAAACGCTAGATTTGACCAGAAATCCAAACTTCATGTCTTGGCTTTCTGGGAGTACCAGGAGATGCACTAGGCTAGGGACCACTGAGCCATCCAGAGATTAGGTCAATCTCGTCACTTAAGGTGCCTTGACAATAGGTTTAGGGTTTCTTCAATTACTTCTATTGGTAACCCTAGTTGCAGTGCTTTTGGAAGTTGCTCCTACTAGTAACCCTAGCGACAGTTCCTCAATGAGCTCAATATCTAGCAGCTATGTTTCCTTCCAGCGTTTTAGGATGACTGAAGGGGTGTGCGCCCATAACCTGTTAGAATATAGAATATGGTGTGCTCGGTTTACCATTGACGATACCCTCGTCACCCAACCACAGGCTAAAGCCTCCCTCCAAGCAACTTAACCTTGACTTAGAATTCCTCTGGAAGCAAACCCTAGGCTAGATAGACAAACAAAGGACAATGCATCTCTCCCCAAGGATAGCGTAACACAAAATACTGATCAGATAGTCCCAAACCCTAGCCAAGATAAATCCAATCCAATACTAAAAGTAGCTTTTGCTGCAGCTGCACCTGTAACCCTCCTCCAACCCTGCGCACCAACTGCAACTGCATTGTGCACCAACTGGGAAACTGCAATTCTGATATGTTGTCAAATGAGAACTGACGCCCTGTATTTATAGTAATCCTGCCAGTTTGTTGGGGCCGACTTCTCCTTCTGGGTATGTGTCTGTTTAGTATATTATTATTAGTTCTGGACGACTTCTTCTCTTCGAGGCTAATAGCCTAATATAAATTTTCTTCTTGAGCCAACAAGGCTTCTAGGGTTATTAGCCAACTCATTAGGGTTTCTCTTGTTTTCCAGAGTCTTCTATTCTCAGCAAGTTCACACATGTGGGTAAATACCTCCCGCAGCTACCATAATATTAACAACCATAACATTGTATTCTCTTTGTATAGTGTAGTGAACATATACCATCTCCAAAATGTTAGTAAATTGACTAGTGACATGGATCAACAATAAATGATTTCTAAATCATTTTAATGGTGGCTTCCAGGTCGGGTCCTGTAGTCATTAAAACCTGGTCTGGCCCATTAATGGGGGACCTATCTCGTACCTTCCAGACCTGACAGTTAGGCGATACTGCCCAAAGTGGGCTCGCCACCTTCTTTACTTCACATGGCATGACAAAAGGGTGTACCAACAACTGTTACTCCTCTTCGCGAGGCCTTCAAGGTAACCCTTTTTTTGTTTCTTTCCCCTTAGTCTATAACACACATTACCTTTGTGTTGTACATGACTGGGGTTTCCGTACGGCTCGGCTCTATGAGCGATGGAGGGAGAGGTAACACCCATCTAAAGGTTCTTCTATGCACAATGTAATTGAACAATTATGTTTCTTATGTTTTCTGTATCTCGTGAATGAAATATTTGTTTCAATGCTATGTAAAAATACAAGAGAGGTTCTAAGGACAAACTTCTCATTTTTTCATTCTTTTTTTGAGGATTTACAATCTATTACAGTCACACCTACGTAATGTGTTTTCCCCTTGGATTACATTATGTTTATGGTACCTTGTAAGTTAAATGAGACACTTTGATACTTAGTGATCAGTTTGAGGTTCCTTCCTAGACAGACCGTGGATGACACGCTATTAGTGTTAAACCTTCTGATTTCCTTTCACATTTTCTTGTATTCCCCATTGTAATATTGTTAATGTTACCCTTTGGGATTCATAAGAGATCCCAACCCTTTCTACGCAAGTTGGTGTTACTCAAAGTTTTTTGTTGTTGAAAACTTCATAGGAAAGTTTCGTAATTACTTTCTACATATATATATATATATATATATAAACCCTCTCTCGAAAATTCCGCAAATTACATTCTCGGTATGTATGTAACCATATTGATATTTTGTGGGAAGTTTCGTAATTAATACTCTGTGTAAATATATAGAAAAATAACTTTCTATGGGAGATTTCATAAATTACATCCTGTGTATATATATAGAAATAATATATACGGAAAAACTAACCCTTTCTAGGTAATTGATAAATTACATCCAATGTATATATATAGCGATAATATATAAGGAAAAATCAACCCTTTATGGGTAATTCGTAAATCACATCCTATCTATATATATAGCGATAATATATAAGGCTAAATCAACCCTTTGTGGGTAATTTGTAAATTACATCCTATGTATATATATAACGATAAAATATAAGGGAAAATCAATCCTCTTTGGGGAAATTCATAAATTTCGCCCTATGTAAATACATGGAAAATTAGTAGGACCTTATTTTTCTGAAAAACAAACTCATTGTTTCTATCCTTTGGATTGCAATAATTTACCTTTGTCGAGAAAGTCGTGGATTTTCCCCTGGCCACTTGATCTCTCATATATTAGAGTTAACTCATTTATGAAATGTTTTTCTAATGTCGACCACTCATAGGGTTCAGACCATGTTTACACACAATGAAGATTTAGACTATGTATTGGGTCCTTATTGTAATGTTATTTAATTTTTTAGTGAGTCATTGTGAAAAATTAACAGGTCGTGTCTCATGCGCCTCTTATGAATGCTTATTGAATTAATACTTCCCTCACTGTGAACGTTTCCCAAATCAGAAAATTCCACTATGTTCTTTCAGGAAAATTAAAATGTACTCTTTGTTTACATGTTGACTTTTCCACAATCGACTCTTTTGTTTACTAGTCCTCTACACAAGGATTGGAGATCTATTAATATGTTCTTCTTGTTTATTAATCTATTCACTGTCTATTTTAGTAATAATTACTTACTGTTGTTCCTCTCTATTTTATAAGTGAAAGTCTTACACACAAATATGTGAAAATAATGATGGGTCCCTTTTCTATTTTGCGAGGGTACCCATCAATCAATTTTGGGTCCACTCCTCCTCCTCCTGGATCATGGAAAGATTGTTACAAAAGAAATAAAATACAATCTAAACCTTTGTCGGGGATCAATCTAAGTATTGTCCTTGATTTATTATTATTATTTGATTTCCATTAAAATGATAACATAGTTTACTAAACCCTAGTTTTTTTTCTTTTATAGGTTGTGCAAATCAAGGTATTCAGATGATGGAACATATTACTCAAAAGGTATTCGAGTCCTAATCTATGTGCGCATTACGTTGGTTACATATAGATTATGTGTACAAATTATTAGAGCTCTGTTTACAATTTGTGGAGTTTGGATTATGGTACTGCAATTGTAATATTTTTTTGAACAATGATCAATTGAATACAATAGTTTCTTTTGTCTGATACTTTGATTTCCTCACGATATTTCTGTGGTATAAAAGAATGTATTCAAACTGATATTTTTTTATCTATTCTCTGTAATGCTTGTACAAATTTGAAGAATATATATATAATCCAATGGTCAGTAGGAACATAACAAAGATTTCTACCATTTATTTATGCCTGAGCACACACACACACACACGGACGTATATATATATATATATATATATATATATATATATATATCTGTGTGTATGTATGTATTGTTAAATAAATATGTACCAGCCTCACATTTCAAATAAACAATGCAATCGGTATTATTTAACTATGACAAGCCATCATATTCTCAACAATAATAATAATAAACACAACATTGACAAGGAATGCAAGACAAGATACATATCTGAAGCCTAATGCTAGAATAAAAATGGAACAACCACGTTCCACCCAACCGTAGGACAAAACAACCTTGCCCTATTCATCCCCTAGCCTGACCATGAGTCCATAAGGGAAAACTGAATGATCCTTCTTAGCTAGAGTCACCATCCACATATCAGAAATTCCTTTTCCTCACACTAACAGTGNCAAATAAACAATGCAATCGGTATTATTTAACTATGACAAGCCATCATATTCTCAACAATAATAATAATAAACACAACATTGACAAGGAATGCAAGACAAGATACATATCTGAAGCCTAATTCTAGAATAAAAATGGAACAACCACATTCCACCCAACCGTAGGACAAAACAACCTTGCCCTATTCATCCCCTAGCCTGACCATGAGTCCATAAGGGAAAACTGAATGATCCTTCTTAGCTAGAGTCACCATCCACATATCAGAAATTCCTTTTCCTCACACTAACAGTGCTCATAATAGAAAATATTTTCTTTTCCCCCAACATACTAAGCATTGTCCTACCTCCTCCATATGTTGTTTTTATATGCATCATTGTGCCTAGGTCTTTCCTTCCTTCCTTGGGAAATTCCTAGATTTACAAATCCCTGATTTTTAGGGGCTGCTAGTGGTCAAATTCCACATTTTCCACTTGTAAAAATCAGCCTTGAGGTAACTCAAACTTGTTCCCCACTCATGGAGTCCTGGTCAGCTATTTTTAACCTAGTTGTTCCATTTGTCTTCCAACATCAAATTTAATAAAATTCTGTCTTTCACATTTGTAAAAATAAAAGAAGTTAGTTGGGAAAGTCAAATATTTGCCCAACAGTCATCAAATAATTAATTACAACAAATAAAATTCAAAACTCGAAATTTCCATAAATGGCAAATAATTTCCAAATCCAAATTTTCCAAAAATGGAAATTTATTCCAAAGTTCACTTAGAATTTAATATTCTAAAATTTGAGGATATTAGACATTCTTTTATTCCCCTCCTCAATTTTCCCAATTATTTGCATTGCTTTGTCCTGGAGAGGTTCTAACTAGGATTTCCTGGCCTGCTTCTTATTTTGTGCAATCTTCAATTATGTCTACAGGGTTTTCATGTCCTGGACGCCGTTCAAGTGCTCTATGATGCTCATGGAATTTTGTCCCCAATTCATCTCTTGGATTCTAGTTTCGATTTCCTTCTCTTTCTAGTCTAATTGTTGGACCTTATCATATTCCTCCAATTTCGTCCATCACTGTGGTTGTGTTAAACAATTGTGTGACCTTTTGAGTTTCATTCTCCATTATTTCCACTTGTAAAGTTGTCTTCTTTTCTCTTTCGGTTGTGACTTCATGAGGGGTGGTCGGTGATAATTTTTCTTTGAGATCCTAAATCTCCTTTTTGTAGTCTTTGAGTGTTTGTGCAATGATTTGAATCTGTTCTTATGCATTGCTTGTGGATGCATGCGTGTTGTCTAGAATTCTTGTGAATACTTCCTCCAAGTTTTGTTGTAAGTTATATTTGCATTTATTCTCCTCTTCTGTCTCCATCTTTACCTCCACTACCACCAGTTTTAGTGCCTCCTTTCCATTTATGGTTGTTTGAAATTCCATCACATTTGTTCTAGGTCATAATTGCACTTCCTACACGACATTGACTTGCAGCCAGTACAATGCCTTTGTGTGTATTTGAGCTAGTACGAAATGTACCTATGCCAAGTCTCAAAGTGACATTTGAGCTATGGCCTCTTCCATATAAAACATTTTTTTTGTTATTTGGAATCTTGGACTTTCTTGCGCTATGGTCTTTATGGTGTCTTCCTCATTCTGCGTTGTCCTTTCCTCTTCATTTGTCATTGGGGGGATCGGTTATGTTCCCCTTTTATTCTTTTGACCTTCTTGTATTTTCTCTAAGACCTTCCTAATGTAGACGAAATAATTTTGTATCATTCCTCTTTGGTTCTAAGCCTCTTCAAACTCCTTCGTTGCATGATATTGTACTCTCTATGCAACCATATCATAATTTTCCTCGATGATCGTATACTCTAGGATTTGTTTGTGGGCCTGGACTTCTTCTATGGTCCCCTTGTATGTATAATTATCCATTAATGTGGCTCTATTTCTTTTGGAGTAGCTTCCGAAGGGGTTTCCTACATCATTGTGCCCCCCCTTCCTTATTCTTCTTGCACTGGGGCAGTTTCCTTCTTTCTTGTCTATGCATCCTTCTTTGGGCAACTACCCTTCCTCTGTTGCGCTAGCTTTTGACTAGGGTTTCCCTATTCTGTTGGTTTCTTCGGTGCAACACTATCTCGTGTAGGTGTATTGGATGACCATTATTCCACTTTGTTTCCCTTGGGCATGTCGTTGGTGATGACTGGGATCCTCGAGTCATCCTTCGATTCTCTCATTGTCATCTCAACTTCTTTTGCATTGATGTAGAATCGAAGTTGCAACCATTCTTTTAGTGGATCCTTGCGTTCTTAGATCCACAAGTTATGCCTCGTAGCCATAAATTTTGCTATCCCTTTATATTATGCCACCACTTACGTTATTATACTCCAAGTGTTGTCTATGCTATCTTGTATGTCATTGATATACCGAGAAAAGGTGATGACATTGCTAGTTCTTCGCTTGTGGTGCAAAATGATTCCCATTGACATGTATCAAGCTCCGCGACAGGGTCCTACTCTATGACAAAAGTATGGGTAGGGAGGATCTTTCCAACCAATTACTCTATCCCTATGTCCTGTGCATCCTTATAGTCGTCTAGGAACTAGTTCAGTAAGTATGGCACCCAACTAAGCATAATGGTATATGAACTTGTGTTTTATTAATTAAGGTAGAGTATACTATGTTTTAGGTTTTTTGTGTAGAGCACTATCAAAGGGGGGTGCCTCCTTAGACAACCTCAAAATCCTTGTGTATACATGGTCGACCACCCAACTTGGGGTGTACTTGGAGGGTTTCTCTCAGAGATATCTCCCTGCACCTATTACTAGCACAAAGGCGTCCAAGTTACCGGCTCCTTGGGATTAACATGGGTTATGGCGAGTACGAGAATACTACATCTGGATTGTTGTGTTCCTTGATAATAATTTAAAGAAAAACAATAACCTTAACAATATGTATATAATAGTTTAAAAAAACCTATTTTGGTAAAATTTCAAATTATATTCCAAAACAAATGTATAAAAATACCTTTATAGTACTATTTAACAAATTTCCTAATACTTCATTATGTCTAATTCCATAGAATTTTATTTTTCTATTTGAAAAGTTAGAAACACCAAATCAATTGTAGAAAATATAACTAATGTGCATGCTCCAATATGTGACATTTGGTAGAATTGTTACTTTCCAAACAAACATAAACCTTGATAACATAACCTCTTTTTAAAACAACTTTAACAGTATGTATAAAATATTTAAAAATGCAAAAACGTTAACATAACGTAACATATATTTCAATTATAATTACTATCATAACATTTTATAAAACCTAACGAAAGAGTTTGATATTATCAATTGGACCTAAGTCATAAGAAAATACATGAGTAATGTAAATCATCCATATATTTGAATGGGGTGATGGGATTGGGAGATGAGCTATGCGGGAAAAGAGCTTTGGAGGCCTGCGGGCCGCCTACTGTGGTCATGACCCTCCCACCCCACCTAAACTTCTTCCCTCTGACTTGTCTCCCATCCCCACTCCATCTTGCAACCGAACCTACGAACCCTTCCCAGGCCACCTGATGGCTCCCCCGGATCCCTTACTAAGACTCAAATCATTCAAAGACAAAAATCCCTAGGTATTTCTCTCCTTATTTTACTTGTCTTTTTTACAATGACAATCAGAAAAATGATTTTCTCTAGGGAACACCTCGTTCAGCCACATTACAAACATGGCAGGCTACGATGACATGGTGGACAATTCTCCCAAGCCTGGAGAACCGTTGCCATGGAATTTGACAGTTGGCAGTCAAGATCAGTTCCTCTCTGAGCAACTAGAAGGGTTTACACCATCGACCTCACAGGAAGATTTCTTTTCACATCTATCAAGCTTCTCTGGGATTATTATGGGATATACTCAAATTGACTACTCTTGGATAGGAGGCACATGATCCTTTCCTATTGTATCTCCACAATTCTTAGCCAATCTTTCCCTTTCTGCGACCCTTCCCCCATCCTCCTTCCCTGCCACTGTTCCTTCTTCCCTTCCACTTTCCAGTCTCCCCCTCACCTCCCACCCCTCAATCTTCTCTTGCTCCTCCCCAAACCCTATGATCCCAAGCCTTCCCCTTTCCCCCACTCTAGAACAAAGTCTTATCTCTCCACCTCTTCAAATCCTGGGTCCTTCCCCCCTCACTCTGACTACCACAGACTTGCAAATCATGATTCTGGCCCACCCTACCACTTTCGAAGAACAATGCCACTTTCAGGACCACTCTCTAGCAGTAGACAAAGGGTTTATCTCAGCAAACCTCTGATTGTCAAATTCTAGTGAGTGGGTCAATTTCTTCAGAGAGGAAACAACAAATGCAACACAGTTCCAACACTCAAGGGAGCCGACAGAACAAGACATCGGGAATGCAACAAATGTGTAGGTTCCTCCACCACAAATAAAAAATTCACTCTGGGGGACGAACTAACCTTAGAAGGAGTGGAAGAAATGGCAGACAAAATCATCGTTGGAAAATATTATGGACATCAATTTATCAAAAACTTCCTAAAAATTTGGGTAGCTTCAAACTAGAATCAAATATATAATCCACCACCAAAGATCAATCGTCTTTCTAGAGGTTGGTTCTGTTAATGTTTAAGCCATTATTATAGTTATTTTGCATTCAATAAATAACAATAGCATAATACAAGATCACTGAGAAATACACAATCACAAGAGACATAACATTTATCCTGGGAATCCCTCTAGGGGAAGAAAACCTAAAAAAACTTCCTTATTATAGATACCCAATACAATTCCAAGAGATAACTCAAACTAATACAGAAGATCCTCTCCCAAATATGTGCCACTCTCTCTCCTTCTTCTCTAACTGCAGATCTGAAACTTGTCTCTCAATGAACAAGTGAGTTGCGTGTCCAAGTGAGGCGCTAACCTCTCTATTTATACAAGACTGGCACGTGTGAAGTGTCTCTTCACTGGCAGGGCTGACTTCTCCAAATGGGTGGTTATAACCACCTTTATTATATTTTAGGGCCTCTTTAATATCTTCTGGGACCGAATTTTTATTCTGCCTATTACAATTATCTTTTGACCAATCCACAAAAGGGGATTTGGTCCTTTATAATAACCGACATGATAAATCCACAATGGGGATTGATCCGATGAATAATATATCAAATAATAATAAGAATACACTTTGCAGTTACATTATTTTAACACTCCCCCTTAACAATAAGGGTATTCTTCAACAACATCATGAGAGAGAGAGAGGCCTTTATCATCAACAACATCAAGTGGGTGAGAGGACAACATCATCAATATCATCTTGGAACATTGACTGACATATCTATAAATCATCGGAATTTTTCTTCATCGGCAACATCATCATTCTCAAAGCAGTGCAATCATCATATGCATCAATATGTATTAGTGTAAAACTAATACATCATCATCATCATCATAGTATGAGGCTATTTCATCATAATAATACTAGACTAGATTTACATCACATCTATCCAGTCGGAAGCACAGTTCTAGTCTCATCTCATCATCTTGCTTTACATCACAACTATTAAGCTAGAATCAAGATGCCCATCCCGCTTTACATCACAACCATCAGGTCAAAAGCAGGATAATAGACTGGCTTTACGTCATAGCTATCCAGCTAGAAGCTCAGTTCTAGTCTCATATCATCATCTTGCTTTACGTCACAACCATCAGGTCGGAAGAAAGGCACTCATCCTCCTTTACATCACAACCAACAGGTCGGAAGTAGGATACTAGACTGGCTATATGTCACAAATATCCAGTCGGAAGATCAGTGCTAGTCCCATCTCATCATCTTGCTTTACGTCACAACCATCAGGTCGGAAGCAAGGTACTCATCCTGCTTTACATCACAACCAACAGGTTAGAAGTAGGATACTAGACTTGATTTACGTCACTTCTATCCAACTAGAAGCTTAGTGTTAGTCATATCACATCATCTTTCTTTATGTCACAACCATCCATTCGGAATCAAGAGATGTCTCATCACAACAACTACTCCCCCTTTCGAGTAAGGTCCTTTCAAACTATACCAATATTATCTTGAAAGTGCTCAAAATTTACACGAGATAGAGGCTTGGTTAACAAATCAGAAACCTGTTCATTTGTGCTAATGTATTGGAGCTTTAAGGCTCCTCTCTGCACCATGTCACATATGTAATGATATCATATCTCTATGTGCTTCGATCTGTCGTGGAATATAGGATTCTTTGTCATCTTCATGCAACTTTGTTTGTCACATAGGATCGTGGTTGCTTCCATCTCTAGGTCAAATAGAGCATTCAACAACTTTCAAAGCCATATAGCTTCACAATTGGTAGAACATGCAACAATGTATTCTTCTTTTGTTGTGTTGAGAGAAATGCTAGATTGCTTCCTACTCTGCCATGAGATCATAACTGATCCCAAACTGAAACAACATCCTGAAGTGATTTTCCTATCAGAAACACTTCTTGCCTAGTCTGCATCAGTATATCCACTCAATGTGAAATCATGATCTCCATCATAGCTGAGACCACAATCTATTGCACCTTTAAGGTACCTCATCACATGTTTTGCAGCCACTAGGTGAACATTTTCGGGTTCTACCATAAAATGACTTAAGGTGTTCATGGAAAAAAAAATGTTTGGTCTAGTGTTCGTCAGATACATCAACGATCCAATAATTTGTCTGTACAGTGTGGCATCAATCAACTCTGGCGAAGTGTCGACCAACAGCTTCAGCTTCGCTTCCATGGGTGTATTCATGGACTTCCACTCTAGCATGTCTAATCTCTTCAGGATTTCGACTGTATACTTCCCTTGGTTAAGGAAGATCCTCTCAGGACTCTGCCATACCTCAATACCTAAGAAATAATGCATTAGGGCAAGGTCCTTCATTTCAAATTTTGAGGCAAGTCTCTTCTTACATTCAGTGATGAGATTTTATTCTCTAGTTAAGAATAAGTCATCCACATATAGCAGTAATATTATTGGCTCATCGTTCATGACCTTGAAGTAGAGGTTAGAGTCTACTTTACTCTTGGTAAATCCTAAGATCGTCAAGAAACTGTCTATATGGCCATACCAAGATCTAGGATCTTGCTTGAATCCATATAAGGATTTCTTCAATCTGTATACATGAGACTTCATGTCTTCACCCTCGAATCCTTGAGGTTTCTCTATATACACTTCCTCTTCAATGACACTGTTTAGGAAATCTATCTTCACGTCCATATGGTGCAGCTTCCACTTCATCTTAGATGCAACAACTATAATGGTTCTGATCGAAGTGTATCTGGACACAGGAGCGAATGTCTCTTCATAGTCAATGCCTTCCTTCTAGGAAAATATACGAGTGAAAAATCTTTCTTTATACTTATCAATACTTCCATCAACATCATGCTTTATTTTGAAGAGCCATCTGTAGGATACAACATCTTTACTCTTTGGTTAGGGAACTATTTCCCATACTTCATTCTTCATTATGGATTGGTATTCCTTTGTCATGGAATTTGCCCATTCTTTCCTTTGAATGGCTTCTTCAAAGAATGTAGGCTCCTCTTCTATAAGATCAAACATCAAAGCCGTATAACTCAAGAATGGCTTTGGTCTTTTCACCTGTCTCATAGTTCCTTGGGGAACACCGTACTTCTCTCCATCTTGAATAATCTCTCTAGCCCAAGATGACTTCCTTTTATGGAGGATTGTCATCTGAGGAGGTTCTTGAACTTCCATAATTTCATGATCTTCTAGTAAATCCTCATCAGGGGAAGTTACAACTTCCCTCACTGGTTCAACATCTCTGGGAACCTCCCTCACTTGTTCAACAATCCTGGGGATTACGAGTTCCTCTTCATATACTTCTTCGAGATGACATCTTCTTGATTTATTAAGTGCTTAATTTTCATCAAAATTCATGTCCCTGTTGATCTCAATGTAATGGTGACCTGGTATATAGATTCTGAAGGCCTTGGAGACCTCACCGTATCCCATAAATATTCCCTTATTTTTTGAAGGTTCCAGCTTGTTTCTCTTCTCTTTCGGTATATGAATAAATACTGGGCAGCCAAATATTTTGAGATGGCTTACCTCTGGCTTCTTTCTGGTGAAAATCTCTTCTGGAGTCTTGAGCACAAGTGCACTATGGGATAATCAGTTCTGCACATATATAGTTGCCATTGTTGCTTCTTCCCATAAGCAGATAAGAAGATCTTGATCATGGATCATAGTCTTCACAGCTTCAATTATCATTATGTTCTTTCATTCAACTACACCATTTTGTTGAGGATTATAGGGAGTGGTGAGTTCCCTATTGATCCCAACATCTTTGCAAAAGTTCAAAAACTCTTTTGATTTATATTCTCCTACATTATCTGACCTGAGTATCTTAATCTTTCTTTTAGAAAGATTCTCTATCAAGGATTTGAATTCCTTGAACTTACTGAACACTTCATCTTTACATTTCAAAAAGTATATCCAGGTCTTACGAGAATAATCATCAATACATGGTACATAATATACATACCAAATAATGGAGGATGATGGAATTGGGCCACATGCACCTAAATCAATGAGCTCTATGACTCCTTCTTTGTTGTCTCTCTTCGAAAATAGGTTCTCGATGTTCTTCCCTTTTGCACATCCATTGCATATGCCTTCATGGTCAACCTCGAGTTTTGGTAAACCTGTGACCACTTTGCATATGTATGGTAGCACCTTGTAGTTGATGTGAGCTAATATTCAATGCCAAAGTTCACATGAGTTTTCAATGGCATGGGTCATGGTAGCCTCTGAGTGACCCTTTAGTTTATACAAGCCATTTTCTTCACTTCCAATGATGATTGCTTTATTTAAGGTTTCTCCTTTAGCCTACATGAGAACTTATCCATATATAAAGGAAACTTTGAAGCCTTTCTTTTCTAAAGATGAAATGGAGAGTAGGTTCTTGGTCAAACCTGGTACATATAGTACGTCCTTCATCTTCAATGAATTCCCTAAATTCAATTTGTGGTTTGATTCTCCCACTCCCTTGATGGCATATTGGTAATCATCACCAAGTGTCACTTTCTGAGAAAAAATATTTTCTGAGATACAAGAGAGAATGTTTCTTCGTCCCATCATGTGCTTGGATGCACCACTATCAATAAGCCAAGTGTCCTCTCTAGGTTTTACAGATCCTGAGAGGGATGAGATTAAGACATGGTCTTTGATCTTCTCTCTTATCATGTTTGCGGGTGGCTCTTCATCTTCGACTACATGGGCATGGTTCCTCTTATGTTTTATCTTGTATTCTTCTCGTCTGGCTAGAAAAATCTTCACAATATGTCCCATATTGTCACGGTGATAGCATTGTATAGATGAGTAGTCTTTTTCCTTTCACTTTCCTTTCTTCTAAAATCTCCTTGGATGAGATTCTTTATGATTGAATTTGTTTGATTGTTGAGGCTCTTGATGAGTCTCCTTTTGGAAGTAATGTTTCTTCCTTTCTCCTTTGGTGTGAGTAGCTAGGGCTTGATCATTATCTCTTCCTAGTAACGCTTCACGATTCGCTACTCTTGTTTCTTCTTGGATGCATTCTTCCCATAGAGTATCAAAATTTAGTTTCTTCATTCTGGGACATATCACTTGAATGCATCCCAAGGTATTGTGAGACCATTTAGGGCTGCCATTATGAGTTCGTCTTCATTTGTTGTATCTCCAATCACTTCTAATTGTTCTTTGAATTCTGATATTCTCGAGAAATATTCTTGAATCGTTTCTCCTTTTTGCATCCTTGCATTCTTCAGTTGAGTTCTTAGATTCATCTTCCAGTTTATGTTATTTCATTCATATAGTTTGGTCAAGGAATCAAACATTTCTTTCAAAGTCTTCTTAGATGACACATAAGGAATCAGGTGGTCTTTAATTGAATTTGCAATGATTCATTTGGCCCTGATTGTGTCCTTTTGATTCTTTGCCTTTTCTGCAGCATCGACGGGTTCTGGTACTTCTTCTTTGAAGAATCTTTCTAGGTAATTCTATTCAAGAATGAGGCCAATCCTATACTTCCAGGAACATAAGTTTTCCAGTCCTTCTAGCTTGTCAACAATCTTAACGCTTGCAGGCATCTTTTACCTAGATCTAGGAAAATGACCGAAAAATGAAAGTGCTCAAAATCAAAATCTGAACTTACCAGGAGCTGCGCTTGGCTGAGGCGATTAGCCTGGTGTGTTTGGATCTGAGAAAATACAACTTGTACTCCTCCAAACTTGATCTACGGATTTCTGTACTAGTGCTTCTAGTTTTTTGGTACCTCTGGTACTTTTGGTACTTCTAGTACACTGGTTTTCTGGTACTTTTGGTAGTTTTTGAAACTAGGGTTTCACTTTCCGGGAGATCCAGCCACTGAAAAGGTGCATTAAGAGTGCCAAAGTAATCCTTGGGGGAGGGAACACTTTTCTAGGTGGTTTTAGGGCCGAAAATCTTCACCATCAAAAATCCCTAATTTGCATGTACGACAACAATGACGTTTTTCACTCTTGTGAAAGATGCTTCCTTCATCTTGGCTCTGATACCATGTTAATGTTTAATCCATTATTATAGTTCTTTTGCATTCAATAGATAACAATAACATAATACAAGATCATTGCGAAATACACAATCACAAGAGACAGAACATTTATCCTGAGAAACCCTCTAGGGGAAGAAAACCCAACAAAACTTCCTTATTATAGATATTCAATACAATGCCAAGAGATAAGTCAAAATAATACATAATATCCTCTTCTAAAGATGCGCCACTCTCTCTCCTTCTTCTCTAACTACAGATCCGAAACTTGTCTCTCAATGAGAAAGCGAGTTGTGTGTCTAAGTGAGGTGATAGCCTCTTTATTTATACAAGACTGGCATGTGTGAAGTGTCTCTTCACTTGCAGGGATGACTTCTCCAAATAGGTGGTTATAACTACCTTTATTATATTTTGGGTCCTCTTTAAAATATTTTGGGGCCGACTTCGTATTCTTCCTATTACAATTATCTTTTGACCAAACCGCAAAAGGTGATTTGGTCCTTTATAATAACCGACATGATAAATCCGCAATGGGGATGATCCGATGAATAATATATCAAATAAGAATAAGAATACACTTTGCAGTTACATTATTTTAACACGTTCATGCTTACTTTCGCTGAAAAAGCCTAGGATTATTTGGTCCTACAAAAAAGTTAGTCGATAGACTCCTCCCCTATTCTCTTAAAGATTTGAAACCCTGCCTTCAACGTGAACAATGAGAGATTGGACTCCATCCCCATTTGGGTGAGACTATCGACACTCCCCCCTCATCTCTGGAATAAGAAATGCGTCCAAGCCATCGGGAATCATCTGGGAGAATTCATAACTGTAGATATGAGTTTTCTTGATATAGGGGAAATGGCAGTAGCAAGGATTCTAGTCCTTATAAATGTAAGAGAAGGATTAAAAGAATTCATAAACCTAACATATCTGGGGAGAACCAGGGTACAAACCCTCGATTATGAAGGAATCCTCTTCCGCTGTAGAATATGTCAGGAATATGGTCATATCATCAAAGATTGAAAATATAGCTCCAGAGGACACAAAAATCGTCAGCCAACTACAGAAAATTAGAGGAGCAATGAGACGTCGATCTCTAAAGACACCTACTCTCCAACTACAGAATATTTTATAGGAGGTGAAACAAATGAAAAATAAGCATCAAGGATTGAAGAAGTAGAGGCTGCTCCCCTACAAGAAGGAATTGGAATGACATTAGTTCCTATTGACAGGGAGAAAAAAACATCATAAGAAGGCTCAGAGGTCATCCCTCACTTCCTATTCGATAGTTTTCTAAGTATGAACATCTCTATATCCCGCCCAACATTTGGTTTTTCAAAATAATTTAACTTTACTATGTTGAAGAGAGGTCTATCCCCCATGCTCCCCACTCTCACACTGCTCCCCTCTCCTCCCTTCACCCTTCCCATATCCTCCCATCCTCCCCTCCATACCCCTACCAAAATTAGAGAACAACACTCTCCTCCACCCTCCATCTAAGGACTCTTCCTCCGAGGAATCAGAAGACTCTATTATCAGATACCAACTCTATAACAAGATTTTCTCCATACCCATGTCAGAAAACAAGGGCTTAGGACCAAACCCAAAGATTCATAAAACAAAAAAGGGGCATGGAATCAAATCCAACCTGTACAAAGCTCAATCCAGGGCTTTGGTTGATATTGCCTCTGATTGACAAAAATCAATCATTGGGGTGCTTGGAGAAGCAAATAGCCTTGGCAGGGTTCCCTTACGAAATTGCTCACCTATAATTGCAAGGGTTTGGCAAGTTCCCCCAAAAAACTTGCACTAAAAAGGTTGGTCCTAGAAAAGCAACCAGACTTTATCTTCTTACAAGAAACTCTCTCATACGAAGAAGTTGTGACAAAACTTCTCACCACCCTGCTCCCAGGATGGGCTTTCCTGGGCCAAAGTCCAAAAGGCATATAAGGGGGCTTAATTCTCGGATGATGAACTAAAAAAGAAAAACTCCAAAACTCATGGGCAATGGACTTTGTACTGGGAGGAAACTTCCTTTTTGATGTGTTAGAAAAGAGCTTCACCCTAATTAACATCTATGAACCACACTCAGAATGAAATAATTTATGGGACAATGTTCTCTCAGAATACTAAACTATTAATCTTGGGAGGTGACCTAAACTTCTCTTTGGCAGAATCAGAAATTTGGGGTCAAAAGGCCCACCCAGACAGTCAAACTACATTTTTCAGACATTTGATAGCCTCAAAAGGACTAATTGATGTGGCTCCACCAAAATTTCTACCCACCTGGAGAAACATGAGGACAAGGGAAGCCAGAGTAGAAAAAAGACTAGATCACTTTTTATCTCTCAATATTTTTCATCGCTCCCTTTTCAAATTTTCCAAATGATTGGAAGTGGAGGAGAATCGGATCACACACCTATTTGGCTCGATCTGCAAGGACCCCCCAACAAAGCGACAACCCCTTTGAAATTCAATCCCTCTTGGCTAAAATATGAATGCTTCCAACAACTTATTAGGACAAACTGGACTTCCATTAGAAAAGTAGAGGAAACACATGCAGGCATCCAGTTTGCAACAAATCTCAAAACATTAAAGAAATTGGTCATCCCCTGGGAAAAAAAAAAACAGACCTCAGAAGAATAGGAATTACAAAAAACTGAGGAAAAACTCAAACATTTGCAAGAATCCCATGAGACAACCTTTCTCTCAGACAACACCTTGGAAACTCTAAAAAATATAGATACAATAAGAAGAACCTTGCTATTGGAACATGAGAATTCCTGGAGATTGAAGAGCAGAGCCACTTGGCTAGAAAAGCAGGATAAAAACACCAAATTTTTCCAATAATATGCAAAAGGAAGGAAAGTGGGAAACACAATATGGAGTCTAAAGGATCAAGAAGGCAAACCATGTACAACTTTCAATGAATTAGCAAATTTGGGCAAAAACCATTTTCTGTCCCTCTTTAAAACTGACAAGAACACAAATATTGCATAAATCATAAAGGTGGCCTTATATGTCTGTCCCATGTTTTGTAACTGACCAAGGGAACCAAGGCTTGTATGCAAAAGTCATAGAAAAATAATTATATGAAACTCTACAAAGTTTTCAGAGACACAAAAGTCCAGGCCCTGATGGGTGGACAATTGAAATTTTCAGGAGATTTTATGATCTGCTCAGCAAGGATCTACTAAAGGTAATTGAAGAATAAAGAACAAATGGCATAATCCATGGACTTTTCAACTCCACTTTTATAGCTCTCATACAAAAGGTAATTGATCTGCAGACCTTTGATGACTACATGCCCATTTCTCTCTGCAACTATATTTACAAAATCATCACCAAACTTATAGATCGAAGATTTAAACCCATAATTTCAAAAACCATCTCAATGGAACAATTTGGTTTTATCGAAGGAAGACAAATTCATGAGGAAATATGGATTTCACAAGAAGGCCTACATAGCCTAAAGACCACAAGATCAAAAGGATAAATTCTGAAGATTGACCTTTCAAAGGCCTTTGACAGGGTAAATTGGACTTACATTTCTCTTCTGCTCACCCACATAGGCTTTCATGTCCCCTTAATAAAATTGATAATGTCTTGCATATCCTCGGTTTCCTTCCCAGTAATCATCAATGGGGCAACCTCGCCTTTCTTCAAGTCAGAAAGAGGACTGAGACAAGGTTGTCCTTTGTCACCTCTCCTCTTCCTTCTTGTAGCAGAAGGCTTAAGTAAAGCCATTGAGGAAGTAGCCAGAGCAGGGACCTTTCAAGGTACCCCAGTTTCAATAGGAGTGAAAATCACCCACCTTCTATTTGTGGACAATATTCTCATCTTTTGCAATGGGAAAATATGAGATGTTGAAACATTGGTTGACATCGTAGCTACTTTTCTCTTAGCCACAGGTATGATAATAAATGAGAAAAAATATACAATATCCACTTCTGAATTAGACAAATAAGAAAATGAATTTTATCAAAGACTCTTCCCTTTCACTTTGCAAGATATCTCACAAGTATTAAAATATATGGGCTTTCAACTAAAATCAAATAGCTACAAAAAAGAAGATTGGAAATGGTTGATAGAACAAGTAGAAAAAATACTAAACAACTGGAGCTTCAGATGGTTATCAAGAGCGAACAAACTCACTCTGAAAAAATATGTTCTAGAAGCCATCTGACTTTATTGGATTTCGTTAGATTGGATCCCAAAAGGAATCCTATAAAAGATCAAGAAAATCTATGCATGATTTATCTGGTCAGGTTCTGGAGAAAAGTACACACAACCATGGTCAAAGTGGGATAACATAGCTTTGCCAAAAGCCCTAGGAGGATGGGAGCTCAAAAATATCTTCCTTTTCTCTAAATACCTAGCAACAAAAGCTTGTTGGAGACTCATCTCAGACACCAACATCTGGACACATGTTATAGCTCAAAAATATATCACCACAAACTCAATTGAAGACTGGATCAAAAGACCAAAAAAACCTCCTTCAACTGGATCAATCATTTGGAAAGCAATGATCTCTTATTTTTCAGTGGTTGGTGATAGACTTGTGTGAAAGGTGGGTAAAGGCAATCTCCTTAGAATAGGGAATGATCCCTGGCCAGTTAGCGACACCTCCCACATTCTGCCAGAAAACCTTACTGATCAACTCCACAGACAAGGTATCTTCTATCTCTCACATTTAGCCAATCCCCCAACCAAAACATTTTGGAATCAAGGCTAGAAAAATCCTAACTTCTCGGTTTTGTTGGGCCTCAAGCAACGTCTTTGAAAAACTATACAGATTTACTCAAAAGAAGCCACATCAGATTAACTATCAAAGAGGACAAACTAGTTTGGTAGAAAAATCCAATGGGTCTATACACCCCAAAAGAAGGATTTATAGCCTTAAATATCCCTTTACATATTCTTCTCAAATGGTGGTGGAAATGCCTATGGAAGCAAAAGTGCCCACCAAAAGAAAAATCTTCATGTGGGCAACTCTAAACAATCAAATTCCAACTTGGGAGAATTTGAAAAAATGCAAAATAGAAAGCCCAGGAAGATGCACACTCTGCAAAATTGCAAATGAAACATATCCTCATTTACTTCTCACCTGTCCCTTCAGAGTTAAAGTATGGGTTGAAACCTCAAGAAGCCTAAAACAAAATTTCTCCTGGGTAGGAGACTTTGTAGAAACAACCTGGAAATCCTGGTCAGAGAACCGAGGAAACGGAACCTTCAAATCACTCCCCCTTCTGATAAGTTGGGGAATTTGGCTATCAAGAAACTCATAAATCTTCAAGGAAAAATCCACCCTCCCATAAAATCTTGTAGCACAAAGTCTAGCAACAATTGCTCACTTTCCTTAGATTACTCTCACAAAAACCTCAAGGGCCAGACCCCAAGAGTTCATAGATGCCACAAAAACTTGGGCTTATTTCGATGGTGCTGCACAAAACTCTATTTGTGGAGGAGGAGCTACTCTACACCTTTCAGAAAATCAGTTTTTCCACCTAAAAATGGGACTGGGGAGGGGAACAAACAATTTTGCAGAACTATTATCACTAAAGCTCCTACCTATTTTTGCAAAAGAAAAGAATCTACCTCACTTACAAATTTTTTGAGACTCTATGAATGTAATAAATTGGACAAATAAAAAACATTCGTGCCATAACATTCTGTTATTTCCAATTCTAGAGGAATTTCATAGACTTCTGGACACTTTTAACATTGTGACTATCTCACATATATACATGGACAGAAAGATGACAGCATATGCACTATCAAAGGAAGGTCTACAACTCTTACAAGGACAATGGCACATTGCGAAAAAGAAAGGAGAAGATACAAATGCCTTCTTCCATAGGCCTTTTATAGAAGAACAAGAACTCTCAAATTTTTTAACTCACAAATCACCCTATCAATTGCTAGATCTTATCTACATCTTGCAGTTTCACACAAATCTCTTCAATCAACATCAGTTTTATTGGCACCATTAAAGGATTCAAAATTATCTCCAACTTTTGACGAAAGACAGAAAAAACCACAACATTGGTGAATCTTCTCCTATATATATATGACTCTCATAACTAGAAGAAAATACATCCAACTATGGATGATTTTTCTTTTATTTTTGTCTATTATCTCCTGAATAGATTTGAAGAAAAAGCTTTCAATAGCCTACCTATTTCCAGTAATAGCACACACTTTCATAATGTGTCGTGCTCTAGAAGCACCTATAAAATGTGATTTTGTCTCTCCGGAGGAATAAAAATTACGCTTTTTTCTAAGAAAAAAAAATTAAAACCTAAAGAAAAACACATTTTAAAAAGTACCAAAATTGATTATTGTAAGATTTTATAAAACTTGAGGAAATACACATTTTATAAGTACAAAATTTAGAAATATATAAATAAATTGAAAATACATTGATACTTAATTTCTTATAACCTTCTTACCTACCATACCATACCATGTACAAAATAATCTTAATGATTTTTAGTATAACAAAAAATCAACCAACTTCTTCTAGGATATAAGTAGTTATATTAAACTAAATTAAAAATGATAACTAAGTTTATAAGTTTTATATAGAAATATTAAAAAAAAAACTGAATTTATAATAGAAAATAAAAACTTTTATTTTTTATTTTTTTATTTTAAAAACTGAACTAAATGTTTTTAGAAAATAAAAATAACTTATTTAAAATTTGAAAAACTTAATTAAATATTAAAAAAAATAAAAAAATAAAGTTTTGAAAACAAAAGTAAAAATATTATGTTGCAGTCATGTACTCGATCCTAAATGTACAATAACTAATCGTACATGTGAACACTTTAGAGATTGTTGTCCATTTATATTTATGATGTCTTGGAAGAAGATATGTGTACCCAACTATAACATGTGAAGGATTCAAATCATGTTTTAAGATGAAAAATTTCGAACGAGTTTGCATAAATTTCATTAATACATATTTATTATGGTTTTCATTACTTAGTTTTAAATATTAAAAAAAAAAAACTAATTTAAATAATTTTGAAAAATAAATATAATTTTTTATTCTAAAATTATTTATGTGATTAAAATTTTTACAATAAATATGAATCATAAAAAATCTTTACTATGCTTAAAATTTCCAGGTAATTGATCATATGGGTCTCGGTCTCAGTAATATCAGGCCACTTATCCTAAATCTGACATAAGGCATTTCTCTCACATACATGTGAAAGTAGGCTTCAACACTGTTGCCTTGGAATAAGATATTTGCCAACACTAAAAATTCTGAGAATATTTGTAAAATGTTTCTAAGCTTCTAAAAATGCAAATTTAAAATCTCCAGGTAATTGATCATATGGGTCTCACTAATATCAGGCCACTCGTCCCTGAGGTGTAGGACAGTCGGTGACGGAGTGTGTTGTTAAGCCACTCCGTGATGTTAAAGTCACCGGTTCGAAACCTGCGGGGACAAAAAATCCAACCATGTTAAGGGTTGGTGTGGCTCAGGCCGGGTGCGATCCC
>SNQJ01S0000036.1:1164762-1218672 GCA_010110895.2 Picea sitchensis
CCCGGGTGATTTTGACGGCTTAGATGCCCCTGAGTCGCGGTTTCTCAAGCCACAGGTTAATCGCAGGTCCTGCACAAATTAACAAACAAAAAAAAAAATATCAGGCCACTCATCCTAAATCTGACATAAGGCATTTCTCTCACATACATGTGAAAGTAGGCTTCAACACTGTTGCCTTAGAATAAAATATTTGCCAACACTATAAATTCTGAGAATATTTGTAAAATGTTTCTCAGCTTCTAAAAATGCAAATTATTGATAATTCAATCCCTTGATTATAATATTATTTAACAAATTTTCTAATACTCCAATATGACATAGTATAGAATTTAATTTTCTTATTTAAAAATTTAAAACATCAAGTCAATGGTAGACATTTCATGCTCCATGATATCGGGTATAATTTTTATTTTTAAAAAAACACAAACATTGGCAACATAAAATAAAAAATCACAAAAAACTTAACAAAATAAATATGTATATAGTATTTAAACACGCAAAAACATTAATGATATAAAGTGAGAAAAGTAAAATTGAATTTAAAAATAAAAATAAAACTAAATATTTTTTGAAAATAAAAGTAACTTGTTAAACATAAAATAAAATAACAAAACTCGATCCTTTTAGAAAATTAAAATTTGGAAAATAAAAGTAAATGCATCATGCTATATCATAAATTTAGGATAAGACATTCCAGTATTGTACTTGTACATGTGAATGTAGGTTTGGACATTGTTTAAATGATGCCTCAGACTGACAAAATTCTATGACGGAGAAGAATCTTGGCAGGGGCTTTTTAAAACTGTGTATTAAGTATAAAGAAAACTATCATATTCACCGGGGGAATCTGTCACTGAAAGGAAGGTTTGTGTCTCGAACCTTGGTCCTTTACACTACTCCGGATCTATCCCGACTGGAAATGGAAATCAACGAAGTTGATACAGAAAGAAGAGTTAGCAGTATCTATAATTTCCTAACTAACCAGAAAAAAGAGGTACTACCTTATCACATGCTTTCATTATTTGAATAGAGAATCTGTTTTTATAAGAAAATAGAATATGTTTTTATTAGAAAGTTTATCTTCACAACTGTAATCAATATTATTTAGTTTATGACATATCGATAATAACTAGCACAGCAGCTAAATAGCTGTTGGTGAATGCCGAAAGATTGATAAGATGAAACGAATCCTTAAAACAAAATATTAAATTTTATTATTGATTAAGAAATAAACGGTTGATCTTCATTTATCTGGTGTTAATATTTTAATTTATGTTAATCACTTAAGTGGCAATCAGTTAGCTATCAAAGTAATTTTTAAATATGATTAGGTAAATGTAAAAAAGTAAATACATAAACGGATGTTTTTATAATAGCTAGGAAGTTAATGATTGAAATCACAGCCATTTGTTTTGTGTGACTATTAAGAATATTCCAGCCATATTTAATCATGTCCATAGAAAACTTATTAAACACTAAACCCCTATTAAATTTGCCCATTTTCAATATGTATACACGCCCTTTGGTGTACACCTTTAATTTATGACACATTGATAATAATTACTCTTCACCACATGGACAAAGAAACCCCAAATTGAAAAGAATAAATTATCTTTGATAATTTGCTAAGGAGCTATTACATTGCACTAGATAAATACTTGATTAAGTGATGCACGAGGTAAATACATAGGTAAATACTTGATTAAGTGATTGCACCAAGTAAATACATATTTATTGTCATATCTAATATAAAAAAAAAGTTGATACTTAGAAAAGGATTCACATGCAGTGTCTAAACTTATCTCTACATCAAGCACCGTTCACATAACAAACAAATATTTGGATGTCACTTGGAAACACTTTATTTTTATAATTTCCCTATAGAATTGCGTTATTTAAGCAATGTAAAACAATTTAAATCAATAGAATCTATCATCCTAGATATTTGGATGTCACTTGGAAACACTTTATTTTTATAATTTCCCTATAGAATTGCGTTATTTAAGCAATGTAAAACAATTTAAATCAATAGAATCTATCATCCTAGAATGTGAAAAAACATGGTGTGTAAAAATGAATGTTATTAAAAAGAATTTGAGATCCTACAAAATATAAATTTTAAAAAATTCCAAATTCTATTAAGGTAAATTTTTTACCTTAGTAGATCATAAATCTTAGTAGATCATAAATAGATCTACATTCAAACAAAGTGTCAAATTCCTAAAAGATGGTTTTTTAGGTTCAAAACTAAAAATAAGACCGGGTACTTACTACAATACTAATTCCATTGGACTATTTGTCTTTCTAAATGAGGTATTTTATATTGAGTTTATAAATTCAATTTCATAATTTAAAAATTGTTCAATCTTACTATTTTATTGATTCTATTTGGGCATGAGACACCCAACAAAAGATTGGATTAAACAAATTATAGATTATAGGAGCATCACTTGTAAAATTTGACACAACGGGAATGGTGTGATACTAATACTAGATCTAACTCATTAATCGTTACAAAAAAATCAAGTGATTTGTTGTACTCATAATTTCCTCCTAAAAAGCAAAGCAACTTTTTATAGAAAATCATAATATCACTAACTAATTGGTTTCCAAAGTCTTTATTTATAATAAGTTAAGTAATTACTATTATTTAAAAAAAAAAAGTTACAATAAAGTAAATTATTCTATTTGTTGATGTTGATGGGTGTTTAAACCAACCATTATTGTTGTATTAAAGTCAATAACATTTACATAAAAAAAAAATATTTTATAAAAAACTAAAATTTGTCTTATTTGAAAAAACTCCCCAAAAGTGATTGCGGTATTTAAAAGTACCCATGGTCCATATCATTCAAGTGTTTGATGGTCTTGGAACCTATTTACTTCTAAATAAATGATTAACCACAAACCAATCTACAATCATTTTCATCCGAGTATGAGGGGTTTAATTTCTTCAAATTAGGAAAAGGATTCTCTCGTGGGTTAAGTTAATAGGAAATATCTCTTAGCTTCATTATCATTGTTCTATACATTTATATAAATTTATAGGTAAAATTCAAATTTAAAGATTAATCATGAAATTTAATTGATTTTATTTTATTATTATTATTATTATTATTTATTTTTCTAATTAATTTCAATATCATTCCATAAAAAATAAAAATATATATAATATTATATTATCAAAAAAAAATATTATATAAACATTTATGAGTATTACACTACTACTTATTCCATTTTACAGTTGTTTTGATAACACTAGTTAATAAAAGTATAAATATTTAAAAACATATACTAAGGATATTATTAATATCAATATGGAGATGCATAATTAAAAGAGGGTATCTGAGAAGTGATAGAGTACATGTGACATGTAACTTTTGGGAGGATTTACTAACAGTGAATTAGTCCATGATTTGGATCTATTTAAAATGGACAAAACCTCTCAAACAAGGTTATAACACATAAAAATTTGATTATCAACAAACTTAATCGGGTGACTTATGAGGATATTCCTTTATTAGTTCCACCAGAATATTTGTTTTATGAGAAGAGAGGCATTTGTATTTATTTTGTATTTATTGTAAATTGAGTTTATAAATTGGATTTCATAATTTCAAAATTGTTGCAATAATCATAAGATTTTATCCACTCTATTTGGACGTCGGAAACCTAGCAAAAATGGATAGAAACAAGTTACTGAGTAGCACGTCTAAGACAAGACACGAACAGGGTGGTTACTTGTTGAACTCTGGCCCTTTAATTACTTTCTTTCCGTGATAAAAAATTAATATAGATAATGGACAACTTAATCGACCATTAAAAATGCATCCAGTAAAATCAGAAAGGGGAAGGTTAAAGGATCTAAATACCAGATTAGATATCCTTGAACACATTCATTGATTGATACTGATACTGAACACATTAGAGATACTGAACACATTCGGTTAATTTGTTGAACACATTCCGTTGATTCGTTCCTGTAAAATGAAAATTAACAGAAAACGGATGAGACTAGAGATCATTCTCATCAATAAATTTGAAACACAGTGACGTCAAATCAGAATCCATTAAATTAGAGATTTGAATATTCCTAAATTTACTTGCGCTCTGATTACTACACCAAACTAAATAAGAAATCAATATATCCTTAAGGCCACGAGTCACATGCCTATCACATTTGACCATCGAAATCCACACAACTCTGTAGAGAAATTTTATCCTCACTGTTAGGGCCACGAGTCACATGCCTGTCACATTTGATCATCGATATCCACACAACTCTGTAGAGAAATTATATCCTCTCTGTTAAGGCCGCGAGTCAGATACCTGTCACATTTGACCATCGAGATCCACACAACTCTGTAGAGAAATCCCAACAATTGTAGATCTTAGACCCTACATTTATCTACTGTTAGGAAAATTTAAATCATTTGGCTGAAGTCGTCTTCTTCTTAGCTTAACCCCTTTTTTAAAAAAATCCGCTATAATTGCAGTTGATTTACTCAGTTGTATGTATGTCGGTCGGTCTCGGCCTCTGCCCTGCAGCATGATAAAAAACCAAAAAAGGAGAAAGGTAAACAGAAAAACGAATTCAAAATGATAACAGACAACAAACCTCCAAAAACAATAAACAAACCCAAAAATAAGAAACCAACTAAAAAAATACAAACCAAGAAATACCAAACAAACTAAACATACAGACATTAACATAACGATAAAAAATCAATCAAAGGATCGCTCCCCCACATCATATTACTACCTCGATACTATTAGAGACAGAGACCGACACCAGAGAGCAACGAAATGATATGATGAAGGATTTTGGCTCTGTTCTGTGACAGAAAAAATAGGAGCGGCTAGGGAGCAGGTCGAAATGCAACCCTAACTCTCCAATAAATTCAAAATGGGATCAAGACCACTTTTACCGTCCAACGGTAACTTAAAGGTTGTTCGAAAAATGCAAATTGGTCGGTTCAACTCTAACGTTCATTGGATGCTAGAGTTCTTATGATTCAACGGTAACTAAAAAAATACCGAAATATTCAAAATTAATCCGTGAAATCTAACAGAAATCTAAGATATGTTGCAACTCTAACAGAAATTTAAGATATGTATGCCATGCTTTTGCCTCATGATCTTTAAAAGTAAAGTAACAGAACAGAAATGTCAGAGATATGCTTTTTAGTGTATAGAAATGTCAGAGATGGAGCTTTTTAGTTTACATATGATTTAGTTTACCGATCTGAAGTTGAAGTTAAAATTCATATTAACTATTTATTATTTGGAAAAAATATTAATATAAAAACAATATATATGTAACTTATAGTTATATCTTTTATTAACCATTTAAGAATAAGAATGTGAGCATTAAATTAAATTATATATGAAAGGAAATGATAAAATAATAATATATATTTAACAATTTTATTATTGAAAAGAAATTTAACATTATATATCTAATTTACATTATTACATATTTTTTTATTAATAATTTAAAAATATGATCTTTAAATTAAATATATTTAACAAAATCATAAATAACCTTCAAATAAAAAATATTTAACAAAATTTCAAAATATATTTATATAATAAAAATATATATTTGTTTAATACATTTAAAAACCAATTAAATGAAATAAATTTTATTCATTGAATATTTACCATTACATAAAATAATAGAATTAGTTATTTGAAAAACAACTATTGAAACAAATTTATAGCTTTTATATTCCTTATATTTTATATTTTATCATATTTTTTATATTGTATTATTATTAGTTTTAATTCTTAAGCGATTAGTTTTAATATTTAAACTTCAAATTTTTTAAATAATTTAAGTATTTCAAACTTTTTAATATATTATTATACAAAATTTACATCGTATGACTTTACTATAGTTAATCTTTTTTTTGTAAGTTAGAATATGTATTAGAACGTGCTAAGCAAGAAAAGTTACAACTATCATGCTATCCCAAGAGGTTGTGCCAGCATTGTCCTGGTGAGAAACCAATGCTCCCACATGGTCCTTAAGGTTCAGAGTATCCATCCAAAACTTGAAAAACTGTAAGAAACATAAAATGTAAAGTGCTAGATCAAGAATGTCACGTAGGGCGAAAATCATTTCTGCTAGATTGTTCATATCGAAAACAAAAAACTGAAATGAGCTAAAACTGTAAAATTCTAGATCTAAGAAGCCGCGCAAGGAGAATAACTTGTGAATTAAACTGTCTAGAAGCATTAAAACATTGCAAACCTGAGAAAGAAGAGCTATCCAGAGCTGGGTTCAAGCCTCTACGCGTTCCTTCGGTCTTGCACAGTGTCCCTACCTAGCAAAATTGTGTCTGAAATAACTTGCCTGAAATCCTGTAGAAGATTCAGCAAGAGATCCTTACGACGAATATGTTCTTCATCCTTGTGATGCATCTCTTTTATTGCGTCATTGAGGTCCTCAATTGCTCGATTGATGGCATCAAAAGGGTCCTTGAGAGCTTCCTTTCCAGCGCAATGGGTGAAAACAGGAGAGGGTGGAGGGGGTGGAGGTAAATCAAAGGATGAGGTGGGGGAGTCAGGAGAGGGGAGGAGGGAGAACGAAGAGGAGAGAGGGACTGACGAAGCTGGGGGAGAGGAGGGTGGAGGAGGGGGAGATGGAGGTTGTCAGGGAGGCGACAAATCCGAGCTGAGCTTTGGAGCAAAGCCGAGGGAGTTCCCATGGCTGTCGAACCATTCTACTCTAGAGGCGTAAGTAGATGACAGAGGAGGCAGATCTAGAGTACTGCCCTATTTGGGAGGGCGGTCCGGGGAGGTGGTGCGAGCTGAAGCAAGGGAATTGTCTAGGGTGGAGGAATGCACAATGTCTTGAGGAAATCTTGGAAGAGTCTTCTTTCCTCGTCCTCTCGAACCCCTTCCTCTTGCAGCATACAAGGTTGCCCCCCATTTTGATTTAACTTGAATTCGTTGCATTAGGAAAAACACCAGAAAAAAGAGATGGAGTGCCTGAAAAATGTTCTTCAAAGGAAAGGAATTGAGCCAGAACCCAAAGCAATAGCGGACCAAAGAAAGAGTGTTGGGTGAAGAGGGCCAAGAGTGCCAAGGAAACTCGAGCAAGAGGCAAAAAATAAAATAGTATGCAGAAGGAGGCCAAGACTCGGGAGGCCAAGGGCTCGAATGAGCCATGGCTTTCCAAAACGCTGGCCTAAAACCATTGAAACGGGAAAGGTGATGGGATTGGGCCTACGTCCAGCCCATTGCAATTATTTCTCCCATGAATTGGAGCACCATAACATTAAACTGGTCTGAATTCAAATGAATGAAGAGGTACTTCGGTCGAGGAATTAAACGCATGAATGAATGGTGGAGGTGAGTGTGGGATTTATTGGCTCAAGGTGGCAAGAGACGTGGCCATGTGTCCGCTCGTCTAGCCATCCACCCATTATGTCCGATATCACCCCATCGGGCGGCTGGTCGTTATTGTGAGCCATGTTTTTGCATGTGATCACTAAGGGGTGAGTAGGAGATGAGGCTGGAGAATAGAAGAAGTCTCCATCCTGCAGGTCTACCCCAAAGTTTTCCAACATATCTGCTACTTGATTTGAGTTTCTATGGATGTGTGAGGGAAGAATTACCCACTATGGTTGAAGGATTAAATGTATTTTGATCATCACGTTCATGAGTCTCCAACTTGGGGATATCTTCTCTAGATATGCACCATTTAGGAGATGAGAGAGGAGCTTAATGACTATCTGTGAGTTGCCTTCTTCTATAAGGAGGTTTATTCCTTGCTCTTTGGCTACTTGTAGACCTTTGATAAATCCCCAAATTTCAGTTGCATTGTTGGTGTTATGGCCCAAGTTCCCAGTTGAGATGTGGAGGATCTCTCCATTGTTGTTGCGTATGGCTGCTCCATAACCTGCAGGTCCCGGATTCCCCTTGGACTCTCCATCAAAATTTATTTTGTGATACCCAACTTGCGGAACCTACCAATGGGAGGGGATGATCTTAGTGGTGTTACTTGTAAGGGGGGATGAAAGAGAGGGAGAGAGATGGAGTTACCAAGTATTGAGGATGGTGAGCTCATTTGTCGGGCATTTCCAATCCTAATTGATGTAGGAGCATCATCAACAACAAGCGAGCGTGGGACAAACGCCGACGCATTTTGGCACATGATCAATTGTTTGAAATGTTTTGAAGTGGATACGCCAAACATAAATGAGACAATTAAGAAAGGGCGTACTTGTAGATTGTAATCAGACCTTGAACGTATCACTCTCGTCTGAAGGACTAAGAGGCATTTATGCTAGTAAATGTAAGTAGGTAGCTTTGAATTCTTAGATTAGACAGTTTAGGAGTCGGAGGGAAAATGGATATAGACACCCTCACTTGTATCATTGTAACATTAGCAGCATAATCAATTAAGAGAGAATAGAGAAGAAGAAGCGGAGAGTTGTGTAGAGTAAAAACCCATGTACAAAAGTTTTGGATTAATACAAAGATCTTTTGTTCAGACTCATGGTGTTCAATTGCTTTCTATGTTTGTACATGTTGATTGATATATGTTGATTTACTCTCTGTTATGCCTTTTCTTTGATGCGTGAATGTATGATTTCATATTTAATGTCTGAAATCTGAAGAGACGGAGACTAAGGAAATGAGTTTCAATTGTTTCTCTATCTGAGCAAGAGTTTTCTTGCAAGGAATGCAGTGAAATTGTCCGCAAGGTGTGCATTGACAGAAGTCAGAGTTCGTCTCTGCAAGCTCAGGAGGGATAACATTGTTCTCATTCTTGAAGAAGTGCAAGTTAATCACAAGATTCATGCAAGGAGTGCGCAGGCGGAGTGAAGTCTCTAGGTTACAACCTGAGTGAAATTGTTGAAAGACTGTTGTCACAGGGAGTGCGCAAATTCGAAGAGGTTCAAATACTTAGAAGTGTTTGAAGAATTTCCGCAAGGAGTGCATGTAGGAGTCTTCTTGAAGACTCGAGTTGTGGAGAAATCTCAGGAGGGATAGAGTCTTCGTAGTTTTCAAAGAGAAGCTCAAGAGGGCTAGTGCCTTGAAGTGTTGTAAGAAGGCACAACGACGTTGTTTTGCAGGTGGATGAGTTTCATGGAAAAACACTTTGTTCATTTTGCAGGAATCATCAAGGAGAAACTTGACGGTCAAAATTCTACGTGGAGAATTCGCAAAGTCCCGAGAACCATCAAATCATGCAGAGGAGTAGGGGAGTTACAGTTTAAAACCTTTACATCAAGATTCGCGAGGTTGCAAAAGGCAAAGTCGTGAAACCGCAAAAGAATCTAAGTCATCGGTTAGAAGGAGGACATGTGTGGCGAGCTCACCCGTATCGGGGATTCGGAAATCGGAGGTCAGAAAGAGAAGTCCTTCAACTTCACGAGTAGTGAATTTGCGAGAGAATCGCAGTTATTCATTTGAGGAGGACAGGTGGCAGAGATCAAGGGATCTCGCGAACTCAGAGGTTCACAAGGTGAGAGCCCAAATATTGGGTGCTCCAAGTCGTGAGTGGCGAAATCACGAGGAGCTAGGATAGCTGTAGGATCTGAGCCAACAGGGGTCGTTGGATCACTCACGTAATCTCATTTCGGGGTTTCTTGAGTTGAAGATCCGAAAGCTTAGCATCAGGATTTGTGAAGTTGTGAAGTTTGAAACTCCAAAAAGGTGGGAAGTTCTGTTGTGGTATCCGCATTGATGATGTGTCGAAATTTCGGCATTTCGGTATATCGACGGAAAGGAAGTTGAGACTTTTGTCCCGAAAGTCCTGAAGTTGCGAGTTGCGATAAGGAGTAGTGAGGAGTTCATGGTCTCGGCACTTTGGGTGTTGGAATACAAAGGAGGTAGCGCTTCGAGAAGCGAAGTCGCGAAGTGCCAAAGGTGGGCATGAGGGACACGTGGAAAAACCACAAGGTGGGCATGAGGGACACGTGGAAAAACCACAAGGTGGGCCCGAGAAATAGAGAGGCGGACACATGTGACTTATTGGAAGGATTCAATAATCCATTGACTTCTCGTGTCTCGGGGATTCGCGAGATAAGAGCACGAGATCTTGACATTGAAACTTGCGAAGTCGCGCGTAGCGAGAATGGGAGGAGAAAAGTCAACATCGCTTCTCAGGGTTTCATGAAGGGAAGTTGCCAATATTGAACACTCGAACTCGTGAATGTGCGAGTAGCAAGAGGTGCTAGCGCTTATCCTAGCCGATGGTTATGCAAGGAAGGTGCTGAGAGAGGAAGAGCCATACTCGTATCGACATTTCGGGTATTGCGAGATTGGAAGGGAATAGTCAGGAGCCTCGACTCACGAACTCGCGAGTGGTGAGTTGTGACAAGCGCTTTTGGAATTGGGCCTTGGTCATAGCGCTGTGGTCACATGAAAGGGTGGAGCTCACGTCTAGTGTTGTTTGCACAGGAGAGCTTCCGAAAGGACCTGTGGATCAATTGAAATTGAGATTTCAGCAGGGAATCGAAAGAGTCGATCTGGCTCAAAGAAGATAAAGAACTATCCTGTGAGCGGATCTGAGCTCAAGGGATGATAGGTCTACATCAGTGTGGTATCAGAGCTTGACTCTGTTTGTATACTTTAGACAAGGAAAGCGAGAAAGAAAATCTTATCCATGCTTCTAAGAAGAAGAGACATGAAAACACCCGATCTGCGAGAGGAAAGGGAAATGCCAAGAGGAAGGGGTAGGCAGGTGCCAAATCAAGCCATGGAAAGAGAGATGCGTGACATACGCTCTAGACTCGAGGACATGGAGACAACACAGAGGCACACAAGTGGTGTTGGAGATGTCAGTGATTCTGAAAGTGAAAAGGAAGTTGGACATGAAGGAGAAGAAGTCACAGTAGAAGATGCAGCAAAGGAACACCTGATTATGGTTGTTGCAAGAATGGATGCTAAGGAAAAAATGGATATTCCAGTATATGGAGGAAACTTGGATGCTGAAGATCTTCTAGACTGGATTAGAGCTTTGGACACATATTTTGACTATGAAGATGTCAAGGAACATAAAAAGGTCAAACATGTTGTCACAAGACTTAAAGGACATGCAACATTGTGGTGGGATGAACTACAAGCTAATAGATGCTGCAAATGCAAGCAAAAAATCAAGAGTTGGGACAGGATGATCGCAAAGATGAAGGTGAAATTCATTCCCAGGGATTACCAGATTACTCTGTTTCAGAGAATGTAGAATTTGAGATAAACGTTGATGTCAGTGAAGTACACTGAAGAATTTTACAGGCTGAACATTAGGGCAGGTCATCGTGAAAGTGATGATGAAAAGGTTGCTAGGTACATGAATGGTCTGAGATATGACATTCAGGATGAGATGAGCATGATGACCATCTGAATGGCGGAAGATTCTTATCAGATGGCTCTAAAAGCTGAGCTGAAAACAAGGTCAAAGAGGTTGAGGCTGAAGTCAAGCCAGAGGCAAATCAGTTGCCTAGGATAGAAATCAGAAACCCAAATAAGAGTGGAAGAAACCTCAGACTCAGACTGAGAGAGGTGGAAGCTCACATAGGGGGTAGTATACCGAACAGAAAGGTCAGTATGCTGATGGAAACATTTTTCCTCGTACCAGAGGTAGAGGAAGAGGAAGAGGTGGAGTGGTGAAATTCTTCACATGCGGAAAGGTCAGACATAAATCTTATGAATGTCTAGATAAGAAGAAATAAGGTGGTGAAACTCACATTGCCGAAGCACAAAGAAGAAATGTTGAGGAAGAGGATGCTGAAGGCGGAAGATTGTTGATGATGCGAAAAGTTCTCTTAACGCCAGAGAAGGAGGTGGAGATCTTAGTCCAAAGGAACAAACTTTTTCAGACCGCTTGCAAGACCAAAGACTGGGCATGCAAAGTCATCGTGGACAGTGGTAGCACAGATAATCTCGTTTCTATAAGGATGGTATAAAATCTGGAGCTGGAGACGATTGAACATCTGGGCCCATACAAAGTTTCATGGCTACAAAAAGGACATCAGGTAAATGTCACTAAACAATGTTTAGTTGAATTTAAAATAGGAGGGTATAAAGATGAAATACTCTGTGATGTTATTCTCATGGATGTTTGTCATCTATTGTTGGGTAGACCGTGGCAATATGACAAAATTGGGATTCATGATGGCAGGAATAACACATACACCCTAGAGAAGAATGGCAGAACTCACATGTTGCTTCCAATCAAAGATAAGGAGGTGAAACTTGAAGTAAGCAACACTGTACTTCTCATGAGTGGGAAGGAACTTCTTACAGAGGTTAAGAAGAAGGAGGAACCCAATTCATTGTGGTCAGGAAACCTAATATTATTTTAACCAGTACAAGGGTAGATGATTTACCGGAAAAGGTTCAGAAACTGTTGGAAGAGTTTGCTGACATAGTAGTGGACGAACTACCTCGTACATTGCCACTGATCAGAAGTGTGAGTCATCATATTGATCTCATACCTGGAGCTATTTTACCAAACAAAGCAGCATACAGATTGACGCTGCAAGAGAATGAAGAAGTCAAAAGATAGGTCCAGGATTTAATGGACAAAGGGTTGATTAGAGAAAGCTTGAGTCCATGTGTTGTTCTGACAGTGCTCAGTCCGAATAAAGACGGAGGATGGAGAATGTATACTGACTCGAGAGCGATCAACAAGATAACCATCAAGTACAAATTTCCATTACCAAGAATGGATGATTTGATGGATTTCTTAGGTGGGGCCAAATTTTTTTCGAAGATTGATTTGAAAGGTGGATATCACCAGATTCGTATGAGAGAAGGTGATGAATGGAAGACGGCCTTCAAGACTAATGAAGTGTTGTATGAATGGATTTTCATGCCATTTATATTAACGAACACACCAAAAACTTTCATGAGGTTGATGAATGAAGTCCTGAAGGAGTTAATCAAAAAATTTGTCATAGTATACCTTGATGACATACTGATTTTCAGTAAAACAGAAGTAGAGCATATGAAACATTTGGCCTTGGTGATGAAGATATTACAGCAAGAGAAGTTGTTGATAAACATGAAGAAATCCTCATTCATGAAGACAGAGCTCGCTTATTTGGGTTTTGTTATTTCTGCAGAAAAATTGAGGATGGATCCAGATAAGGTGGAGGTAATTAAGAATTGGCCATCACCGAAGAGTATATTTGAGGTGAGAAGTTTTCATGGATTGGATAGTTTCTACCGGAAGTTCAACAAGAATTTCAGTAGAATTAGTGCATTGATGATGGACACAGTGAAGAAGAGACACAAGTCTTTTAACTGGATAGAAGAGGCATTGAAAAGCTTCAATTTGTTGAAGAAGAAAATCATGGAACAACCAATTCTGGTGTTGTCGGATTTTAAAAAGACATTTCAAGTAAAATGTGATGCAAGTGGATTTGCAATAGGGGCAGTCTTGAGCCAACAAGACAGGCCGATAGCATACTTCAGCGAGAAGATGAATGAAGAAAAAGTGAAATACTCCACGTATGACAAGGAGTTCTATGCTATTATTCAAGCATTGAAGAAATGGAGACACTACTTAATCCCAAAGGAGTTTTTCTTATACAGTGACAATCATGATTTGCAATTTGTGGCTCAACGGGATAAGTTGAATCAAAGACATGTTAAATGGGTTGAATACATGCAGAACTTTACTTTTGTAACTAAGCATATTTTCGCAACTGCTAACAAAGTTGTTGATGCTTTGAGCAGGAAGTCTTTGTTGTTGCAGGAGTTCAGAGTCAAAACACTGGGTTTTGATGATCTCAGGAATATGTATAGAGATGATACAGATTTTAAAGAAGTGTATGAAGCAGCTGAGAATCCAATTCTCAGGGACATAAGTCAATGGACATAATAGATTATCCAGGAAGGATTATTGTTTAAGGGTAATCAACTTTATATTCCAAAATGCTCCATGAGGGAGAATCTGTTGAAAGAGAAACACAGTGGAGGATTTGTCTAGCATTTCAGTCATGAAAAGACATTCTCAAAGTTAAATGAGTCATATTTTTGGCCAGGAATGAGAGCAGACGTCAAAAGATTCATGGACAGATGCAGAATTTGTCAGCATTCAAAAGGAAACAGGCAAATGCAGGCTTTTATCAACCATTACCCATACCTGAGAGGTCGTGGGATGCAGTCAGCATGGACTTGATATTGGGGCTGCTGAGAACACAAAGAGGTTTTGACTCGATCTTTGTAGTGGTAGATAGATTTTCTAAGATGTCACACTTCATACCATGCAATAAAAACCAGTGACGCAACTCACATTGTGAATCTGTTTTTCAAAGAGGTCATTCGACTTCACGGCTTACCAAAGAGCATAGTTTTAGATCGAGACACCAAGTTCATGGGACACTTCTAGAGAACCTTATGGAAAAAGTTGGGAACAAACTTGTCGTTCAGTTTATCTTATCATCCTCAGATGGATGGATAGACAGAAGTTGTGAACAGAAGTTTGGGAGACTTGTTGAGGAGCTTGGTGACAAAACACCATAGTCAGTGGGACAACATTCTGCCACAGGCGGAATTTGCTTATAATGATTCAATCAACAGAAGCACGTGGCAGAGTCCATTCCAAATTGTTTATGGGATGCAACCAAGAGGAGTTTTGGAATTGAGAGATTCATAACAGAATGCAACTAGGAGTGCTAGTGCAGAGGATTTCGCAGAGACGATGAAGGAACTTCACAGCCAGGTGAAGGAGCGACTGCAGAAATCAAGCAAAGAGTATAAGCACAGAGCAGATCAACACAGGAGACAACTTCAATTTGAGGTTGGTGATTTGATTCTGGCACATCTGAGAAAGGAAAGGTTCCCGAAGGGGACATATAACAAAATGAAGATGAAGAAGATCGGACCATGTAAGGTCTTGAAGAAATTTGGGGCAAATTCTTATGAGATTGAATTACCCGATGGGATCGAAATTTCTCCAATATTCAATGTCTCATATTTGTACCCATACAAAGCAGGAACAAGTGATGAACAACCAAGGGTTCAGTGGACTAAACAGATGCCAATTACAGAGAATCCACAGATGGAAAGCATATTGGACAAAAGAGTTAGCAAAAGGACCAGAAGAAGGGAATATTTTGAATACTTGGTCAAGTGGAAGGGACATCCAATTGAAGATGCCAGCTGGGAGAATGAAGCAGAGATCCAGAAGCATGGGAAAACCATGCGAGAGCTCATGGACAGGAGCCCATGAAAATTTTCAATTGAGGGAGTATGATGCAAGAGCATCATAAAAAACAAGCGAGCGTGGGACAAACGCCGATGCATTTTGGCACATGATGAACTATTTGAAATATTTTGAAGTGGATACACGAAACTTAAATGAGACAATTAAGAAAGGGTGTACTTGTATATTGTAATCAGACCTTGAGCATCCCTCTCTTGTCTGAAGGACTAAGAGGCATTTATGCTAGTAAATGTAAGTAGGTAGCTTTGAATTCTTAGATTAGACAGTTTAGGAGCTGGAGGGAAAACGAATATAAACACCCTCACTTGTATCATTTTAACATTAGCAGCATAATCAATCAAGAGAGCATAGAGAAGAAGAAGCAGAGAGTTGTGTAGAGTAAAAACCCATGTACATAAGTTATGGATTAATACAAAGATCTTTAGTTCAGACACATGGTGTTCAATTGCTTTCTGTGTTTGTACATGCTGATTGATATATGTTGGTTTACTCTCTGTTATGCATTTTCTTTGATGCGTGAATGTATGATTTCATATTTAATTTCTGAAATCTAAAGAGAGGGAGAGTAAGGAAATGAGTTTCAATTGATTCTTTGTTTGAGCAAGAGTTTTCCTACAAGGAATGTAGTGAAATTGTCCTCAAGGTGTGCGTTGACAGAAGTCAGAGTTCGTCTCTGCAAGCTCAGAAGGGATAACATTGTTCTCATTCTTGCAGAAGTGCAAGTTAAGCATATGAGTCATGCAAGGAGTGAAGTCTCAGAGTTACAACCTGAGTGAAATTGTTGAAATACTATTGTCGCAGGGAGTGCGTAGAGTCGAAGAGGTTCAAATACTTGGAATCATTTGAAGAATTGTCGTAAGGAGTGTGTGCAAGAGTATTCTTGAAGACTCGAGTTGTGGAGGAAGCTTAGGAGGGATAGAGTGTTCAAATTTGTCGAAGAGAAGCTCAAGAGGGCTAGTGCCTTGCAGTGTTGTAATAAGGCACAGTGACATTGTTTTGCAGGTGGATGAGTTTCGTGGAAAAACACTTTGTTCATTTTGAAGGAATTATCAAGGAGAAATTGGACGGTCGGAATTATCCGTGGAGAATTTACAAAGTCCCGAGAACCGTCAGATCATGCAGAGGAGCAGGGGAGTTATGGTTTAAAACCTTTACATCAAGATTCGCGAGGTTGTGAAAGGCGAAGTCGCGAAACTGCGAAAGAATCTAAGCCATCCGTTAGAAGGAGGACATGTGTCGCGAGATCACCCATATTGGAGATTCGGACATCGGAGGTCAGAAAGAGAATTCCTTCAACTTCGCGAGTAGAAAAGTCACGAGGGAATCGCAGCCATCCATTTGAGGAGGACAGGTGGCAGAGATCAAGGGATCTCGCGAACTCGAAGGTTTGCAAGGTGAGAGCCCAAAAATTGGGTGCTCCAAGTCGTGAGGAGCTAGGAAAACCATAGGATCTTAGCCAACAGGGGCCGTTGGATCACTCACATAATCTCATTTCGGGGTTTCGTGAGTTGAAGAGCCGAAAGCTTAGCATCAATATTCACCAAGTCATGAAGTATGAAACTCCAAAAAGGTGGGAAGTTCTGTTGTGGGACCCGCATTGACGATGTGTCAGAATTTCGACATTTCGGCATATTGGTGGAAAGGAAGTCAAGACTTTTGTCCCAAAAGTCCCGAAGTTGTGAGTTGTGATAAGGAGTAGAGAGGAGTTTGGGGTCTTGGCACTTCGGGTGTCGGGATACAAAGGAGGTAGCGCTTCGGGAAGCAAAGTCGTGAAGTGTTGAAGCTGGGCACGAGGGACACGTGGTAGAACCATGAGGTGGGCTCGAGAAATAGATAGGCGGGCACACGTCACTTATTGGAAGGAGTCAATAATCCATTGAATTCTCGCATCTTAGGGATTCGCGAGATAAGAGCACGAGAGCTCAACATTGAAACTTGCAAAGTTGTGAGTAGCGAGAATGCGAGGAGAAAAGTCAACATCGCTTCTCGAGGTTTCGTGAAGGGAAGGTGCCAAGATTGGACGCTCGAACTCGTGAAGGTGCAAGTAGTGAGAGGTGCTAGTGCTTAGGCTAGCCGGTGGTTGCGCAAGGAAGGTATTGACAGAGGAAGATCCATACGTGTATCAGCATTTCAGGTATCGCGAGATTTGAAGGGAAGAGTCGGGTTCCTCGACTCATGAACTCGCGAGTGGCGAGTTGTGACAAGTGCTTTTGGAATTGGGCCTTGGTCATAGCACTGTGGTCACATGAAAGGGTAGAGCTCGGATCTAGTGATGTTTGCATAGGAGAGCTTCCGAAAGGACCTATGGATCGATTGAAATTGAGATTCCAGCAGGGAATCGAAAGAGTCGTTTTGGCTCAAAGAAGATAAAGAACGATCCTTTGAATGGATCTCGGCCTGAGCGCTGATAGGTCTGCATCACTGATCCATCTAGGGATGCAAGTTGATTGTTTCTTTTATGTTGGAGTGGATTTTAGCCCACACATGTTTCCATTTCAAGGAGGAGGATTTGAATATTCTATGATTCTTTTCTTTCTAAATCTACCAAAGAATAAAGTCAGGTAGAAGCTACCAAATCCTAGGATGGGAGATTGGAAAACTAAATCTCTCCATCCCTCCATTGTTTCCCTGACACCTAAATGATTCCTATATGAGGTTCTCATGATGCTGGCGCATTGGTCTCAAAGATGTGAGCTGTAGGAGAAAAGATTGAGAAGGTGGTTATGAGTCTCCTCCTCACTACAACAAAGGTGACACCAACAGGGGCCTGTAAATCCTCTTTTCACTAGATTGTCCTAGCTAAGGATGTTGTTGTTCATGGTTAACTTAAGGAAGGTGTTGATTTTTGGCTAGATATTTTTTCCCCAAATTTTGTTCCAAAATGCTTCTTTTGGGAGGGAGTTATGTCCAATGCTGAGAAAATAGGATTCTTGTAGGTTGAAGGTGCCAGTGTTGGAGTGGCCCCACCTTAGGATGTCCTACCCTTGTTGGTTGAATATTCTCCTAGAGTTGAGATGATCGATTAATGGTTGGAGTTTTACCTAAAGGGGGATGTGCAACTCTTTGTGGGTGTTTTTCCATTTGCGGCAAGTGTCTCTGTTTTCTTTTGGAATCCAGAAGCCGACTACTTTTTGGAGGCCTGTGCCTTTCGTTAAGGGAATAAAAGTGTGCATAGTGGGAGCCTTGTCCAGGTTTGGAAGCTGATACCAGGGGTCCCTCCAGAGGACGCTTGATGTCCCACCTTGCAGTTCCCAAAAAGTGTGATCCGTTATCATCCCCTTGTTATCCCTAATTGAATTCCAGATGAGAGATCCATGGAATTGACTGTTCCATCTGATTAGTTATTTTTTCGATGTGGAAGGTGTGTATTTTTTCCTCCAGAGGCACTCCGAGAGGTCCTACAGACTTTTTAACCATATCCACCATATTTTTGCATCGAGGACTTTATTGAGGATAAAGGGATATCTGAGACTGAGTCCCCCTATGTACTTTGGTCTACATATTTTTTTCCAACTGACTAGAGCCAATTTGCATCCCTCTTTGGTTCCTTGCCAGAGGAATCTCCTTTGAATAATTATCAGAGTGTTGAGGAAAGAATAGATCAGGAAAGTTGGGTATGTTTTATATTATTTGCATGTGTGTGTGGGCACGTCAGATTCGACAATTGCGTCTCAGGATCCCAACTTCATTCACTCTTTGTGTCGTGTGTGTCAGGCACTTCCTATGGGGGTCAAAGGGGGGGGCAGGTATGACCCCCTCTAGCTACACGCAACGTTGGGCTTTGGGCGGTAGCCCGTAGCCAGCAGGGTTTGAGGCAACACCCATAAAAAACATTTGGGGCATTTTTGCTATTTTTAGCGGTTTTGTAAATTAATCCTGGATTAAGGGATTAGGGTTTTGGTAGCTACGAAATACCTAAAACATTGTATATATTGTATGGTGAATGGTGAAATTAATATAATAAAGAGTTGCAAGGTGCAACAACAAGCAAGGTTGGTTTTGTCCTAGTTAAGGGTTTATGGTGTAAATCTCTGTGTACTACGTGTATGAGCCATTTATTAGTTTATGTTCTTCTTAAGAATCTATATGCATTTATTTACTTCACAAGTTTAAAACTTACATGTGGTATAAAAGCTCATTTTTGGCTTAAGAGGGACACTTTTTTTGCTGAGGGTTTGTCTCGGTCTTGATAGATCAAGTTTATATTGGGTCTATGATAAACCTGGGTTTAGTGGGATATTTTGTAGTGGATATTCGAGTGTAGAAAGAGTAATGGAGATATCTTCTAGAATAGAGACAGAGAAGTTCAATGGTAAAAACTTTGAGCTATGGAAGCTCAAGATGGAGGACCTTCTTGTATATAAAGAAGAATGGATCATTGTGGATCCTGGTACACAACCTACTAGTACGCAGCCTACTAGAGCATCGTTGACTGGTACATAACCTACTACCACACAAACTACTATTACACCACCTACTGGTATGTCGAAGGAAGATTGGGAGAAGTTGGACAGAAGAGAAAGGAGTACCATTCGACTTTGCCTGGCAGATTCAGTGTTGTTGAATGTCTTGGGAGAATCTACATCCAAGGAACTATGGGATAAGTTAGGGAATTTGTATTAATCAAATTCCCTGGTAAACAAGTTGTTTCTTCGAAAGAAGTTGTATCATCTTAGGATTGGAGATGGATATTCTGTGAAATAACATTTAAATTCCTTTAATACTATGGTAAGTCAACTTGTCTCTTTTAATATTACGATTGAAAAAGAATATAAGTGTATTACTTTGTTATGTTCTTTTCCAGACTCGTGGGATAATCTGGTTGTAGAAATTGGCAGTACCACTAAATCTACATCAAAGTATGAGGATGTAGTTGCATCCTTGTTATCTGAAGAGATGAGGTGGAAAAGCATGGATGGTCATAGCATAGATGCTTTATTTGTAAGAGGGCGTACCCAAGAGAAGAATCCTGGTAATTCTTTGGGGTGGATATCTAAATTTATCGATAGATCTAAGTCTCCAGGAAAATATTTGAGGAAATGATGGAAGTGTGGTATTATAAGAAATATTGCAAGTCTAATAAGGTTGATAAACCAAAGGTTTCTGATAGTACCTCTTCCATAGAGGCGAAAACCTCCACTGAAGAAGGAGGTGATGTTTACCTGGCATCTACAGGTACACATACATACCTTGATGTATGGTTGATAGACTCAAGTGTGTCATACCATATGAATCCTCACAGGGAGTAGTTCTATGAATATGAAAAATACGATGGTGGTAATGTATTCCTAGGACATGACTCGATAGCCAAAATCATGGGACGTGGAAGGGACAAGCTGCTGCTGAAAGATGCAAGGATTAGAACTCTCCCTGGGGTTCTGCACATTCCAAAACTGGCCAGGAGTCTATTATCTGTAAGAAAGTTGGATGATGCAAGAGTGGATACTGTATTGGGAAAGGGAACTTGTAAGATGGTACAAGGAGCAATGGTGTTGATGAGGGGAGTTAGGTGTGGAACTCTGTACAAGTTGTTGGGAATCACTTATACTAATGGGTGTAACAGTTTTGTTGTCCTTGAGAAGACAAATAAAGAAGACAAGACCAATATTGTCACTGCAAATAAGACCATGATGTGGCATCAAAGGTTGGGGAATATTGGAGAAAAGGGAATTTGAACACTACACGGTAAAGGTATGGTTGAGGTTATGTCTAATTGCACTCTGTATTTTGATTTCTATGAACATTGCATATATGAAAAACAAAATTGAGTAAGATTTCCATCTAGTTCTACAAGAGCAAAGGGGATCTTAGAGTTGATACACAGTGATTTGTTTGGACCTATGTATGTTCCATCACTAGGTAAATATATGTATTATGTTTCATTCATAGATGATTTCTCAAGGAACACATGGATTTATTTTCTTAGAAATAAATCTGAGGTATTTGATAAATTTAAAGAGTTCAAGGCTCTGGTAGAAAATCAGATAGAGAAGAAAATAAAGGTATTGAGGAAAGATAATGGTGGAGAATTATGCGGAAATGAATTTGAAGAATTCTATAAGAAGTGTGGTAATGAAAGAAAGAAGACTACTCCATACACACCTAAGTATAATGGAGTTGAATAAAGGATGAATAGGACACCGATGGAAAAAGAAAGGACCATGCTCCACGGTGCTGAGTTAGGACAAGAATTATCGGCTGATGTAGTGGGTACACCATGTTACCTAGTCAATCAATCACCCTCATTAGCGCCGGATGAAAAAAATCAACATGAGGTATGGACTGGAAAGAAAACCTCTCTTGAACATCTTAGAGAGTTTGTTTGTGATGCTTATGTACATGTTCCAAAGGAAAATAGGAGTAAGATGGATGAAAAGATGAAAATCTGTATCTTTATTGGTTATAAATATGGTGTGAAATGTTATAAGATTTGGAACCAAGAATCTAAGAAGATTGTTTACAGTCGAGATGTTTTTTTCAGAGAGGTAAAATATGTTTCCAAACAATAATTCCTACCAAGACCAGAAGAACCTCAGAAAATAGAGTTTGAGTTGGATGATGAAAAATATGAATCATCTAAAGAAGATGAAGCAGAATAAGAAGAACCTCATACCCCAGTATCGAGGAGCTCATTGAGAGAAAGAATGAAACCAAAAAGGTATAGTCCACCTCATTTTCGTTCCAATTTTGATTTATCTGTTACTGATGATGATCGTAGAACTGTGAGGGAAGCAGTGAATTCAGAGGATACTAAACTATGGAAGAAGGCCATGGTTGAATAAATGGATGCCTTTGATAAGAATGAGGCATGGGATAAAGATGATTTTCCAGTTGGAGAAAATCAGTTGGTAGCAAATGGTTTTTTAAGAATAAGTTTAATGAAGAAGGAAACGAGGAGAAATACAAAGATCGGTTAGTAGAAAAAGGTTATTCTCAGGTAGAGGGAATTGACTTTGGTGATATTTTTTTTCCTGTTTCTAACTTAAATTCTATTAGATTTATTTTATCTATTGTTGTTTCTTTTGATCTTGAAGTGGAATAGATGGATGTGAAGACAACATTCCTCCATGGGGATATGGAAGAAGAAATCTACATGAAGCATCCAGAAGGATTTGTAGTGAAGGGAAAGAAAGAGTTGGTTTGTGAGATAAAGAAGTCACTATATGGTCTGAACAAATCACCTAGGATGTGGTACCAAAAGTTTGACACATACATCCTTGGATTGGGATTTGTGAGAAGCAGGGATGATCACTGTGTATATTCCAAGCAGGTTGGTAATAACTTCATTATATATTGTTGTATGTTGATGACATGTTGTTGGTAAGAAATAACATGGATGTTATCAAGGAGGTGAAATCGCATCTATCCTCCAAATTTGACATGAAGGATCTCGGTGTTGCTAACTTAATTCCAGGAATGGAGATCAAAAGAGATTGTGGAAACAGGAAACTCTGGTTCAATCAAAGAAAATATGTTAAGATGATATTGTAGACGTTTAATATGCATGGAAGTAAACTAGTCAAGGTTCCTATTTCTATAGTTGTAAAGTTATCTACAGATCAGTGTCCCAAGACACGGGAAGAAGAAGAGGGCATGTCCCATGTTCCATATGCCAGTGCAGTTGGCAATTTGATGCATGCAATGGTCTATACTAGACTGGACATTGTATATGAAATGGGAGTTTTGAGAAGTTATATGTCAAAACAAGGGAAGGAGCATTAGACAACAATAAAAAGGGTCTTCATGTATTTGTGTGGCACTACCAATTATGAATTGTGCTACCAAGGAAGACCAGGATTGGAAAGAGCGGTGGACATACATGGATTTGTTAATGCATATTGGGATGGAGATCTGGATCGAAAAACATATAGAAGTGGGTATGTTTTTAACCTATTTGGAGGAGAAATCGGTTGGATGAGAAAAATACATGCTATAGTGGCACTCTCAACTACAGAAGTTGAATACATGGCAACCACTCATGGAAGAAAGGAAGCAATATGGTTACAAAGATTGTGTTCAGGCATTGAGTCGGTAGAATAAGTAGTAAGATTATATTGTGACAATGAGAGTGTAATATTTCTAGCAAAGAACCCATCTTATAATTCAAATACAAATCATATTGATGTTCAGTATAACTTTGTGAGAAACATGGTTGACGAAAAGAAGGTGTTGATGGAAAAGGTTGACACTTTGAAGAATGTTGCAGATTCATTGACAAAGTCTATGAGAACAAAAAATTTCTTCTGGTGCAGAGTAAAAATAGGCATTTTTTCCCTGGATTGTTGAATATATAATCTTGTGGACCCCTGGATGAAAAGAAAAAAATAAGTGGGAGAATGTTGGGTATGTGTTCTATTATTTTCATGTGTGTGTGTGGGCGCGTCAGATTCGACAACTGCATCTGACGATCCTAAATTAATTTTCTCTTTGTGTCATGTGTGTCAGGTGCTTCCTAGGGGGTCTTGGGGGGGCAGGTATGCCCCCCCCTGGTTACGCGCAGTGTTCGGGGCAGTTCCCTGAAAATCGTTTTTCGGTGGTTTTTTCTATTTTTAGTGGTTTTCTAAAATAATCCTGGATTAATGGATTCGGGTTTTGGTAGCTACGAAATACCTAAAACATTGTATATATTGTATGGTGAATGGTGAAATTAATATAATTAAGAGTTTTAAGGTGCGACACCAAGCAAGGCTACTTTTCTCCCAATTAAGGGTTTCTGGTGTAAATCATTGTGTACTATGTGTATGAGCCATTGAGTAATTTTTGTTTTGCTTAACAATATACATGCATTGCTTTACTTCATAGGCTTAAAACTTACAGGGAGGGCTTGAAGGATAGACTTAAGGAGGTCGAGGCGACCAGGCAGATTGAGGGAGTAGAAAGTCGAAGAGGCAAGTTTTTTCCTGAAGTTGGAAAGAAGATCTTCCCAGGAAGTGTTTCTTAATGGATTATCAATTAGGGTAATGCTAAGATACTTGGAAGGGAGGATGCTTCGGGTGAACCCTTAGAGTTACATAATAAGAATTTGGATCTAGATAGGTGTGTTGAAGAAGAATATTTGGGATTTAGATATGTTTACTTCCATGCCTGAAGAATCATGGAAAAGGTTGATCACAAAGAGAATTCAAAGAGCTTATCAGACTGTGGGGATGCCCATTAAGATTATGTCATCCACGAATTGATTTTGAGAAATTGGAAGAGAGATTCCATGGGGGGTGAGTCCTAAGATGGAGTGATCTGTGATGGCTTATTTAATGGCTCAACTCATCCCTTCCTCCATTAAGATAAAGAGAAAGGGAGAACGTGGGTCCCCTTGTCTTATTCCTCTAGAGGGAGAGAATGGTTTGGAAGGGATTCCATTGACCTGGATGGAGAACAAGACTAAAGAGGTGATATTGACGATCTAGGAGACCCAATATGGATCAAAAACAAAGGCTAGAAGAGTTGATTTCAAGTAGCTCCAACTAAGTTTAGAAAAATATTTGGAAAGATCTTGTTTTAGAAGCATAGCAGGTGACTTAGTTGAATGAAGCGAGTCGATTACTTCGTGAGCTAGAATGATGATGTCCAAGATCTGTATACCTTCCACATACCTTGACTTTTATAGAGAGATGATGAATGATAGGATAGTTTTAAGATGCTTACACTATGACCTTCTTGATAAACTTATAGATCACATTGCAGAGTGCAATGGGTCGGAAGTGAGTTAGGGAGGTGACATTGTTCTCTTTTGGAATGAGAGTGATGAAGGTGGCATTGAGGGACTAAAATACCTGCCGATATTTTCTGGAGTCCTCTATAATTTAAAATACTTCTTCTCGAAGGATATCCAAACAATGATGGAAGAAGTCTGAAGTAAACCCATCGGGCCCAAGAGCTTTTCCTATCACAGTATCCTGGAGGGATTGATCAACTTATTCTTGGGTAATAGGATGCATCAATACCTCATTATGTTCTTTGGTGACCTCCTTTGGAATATGCTTGAGGATTGAGTTGATAGCTTGGGTGTGATCTGTTCTAACCCTATGTTTCATAGGATCAAATGATGACTAGAAATTTTTACTCTTGTTGTATTTTTGGTTGTAAATAATATTTCATTCTGAAAATGATTTACAAAAGAAAAGAAAGAAAGAAAGAAAAAGAAAATAAAATAAAATAAAAAAGAAAGAAAAATAAATTAAAAGAAAGAAAAGAAAGAAAATAAAAGAAAAGAAAATAATAAAGGAGGGTATGAAAAGAAAAAATGATAAACCCCATGCAATAAAAATGGCTTGATTCATACAGTCTAATCATGGTCAAGTTTTTTGAATTTATGTTGATAGGTTAGTGAATAAAACTTGTCTAAACTATTTAATCCTATCCAAGATAGATATGTTAGTGAATAAATTTGATCAAATAGTTTAAACTTGATCAAATAGTCCCAGGATAGAGTAATTCTTTAACCCAATAGTCTAATCTAGGATAAAATTGCTAGGTGAATAGATTAGGACATAGGTTAGTTTGCTTTCTTTTCAATAAAACATACATGAAGTTGGTTAAATTCCTTGACTTGAGGAAAAAAATTTGTGTTCTAACCCCTTGGTGACAAAAATGAAAAGGGAGCAGCACAAAAACCCACAAAAAGGATGTTATCCTAAATTTTTTAGGATATAAAGTGATTGACACTCTATGATTAAAAGGTGCGCTTAGATCGACGGCAGAGAGAAAGTCACTCATATATACGACCCACAGATGATATCAGATCCCCCCATCCATTCTATTTTTAATGGTGGGTGGCAGGTCTGGGGAAGCGGTTTTTCCTCGGCGGGCCCGTCCTAACATGGCGCACTCCTGTTATTTTAGAAACCCCCTGCCACTCTATATCACTTACCACCTACGCCCCCCTCCAAATAAGACACCAAGCCGCCTCTCCATATCTCTATCCGTGTTGTCACCACATACCTTCCTCACTCACCTGTCACCGGTCACATCCCATCCACTTGTCATCCACTCACTACCCTCAACCTCCCCCCTATACACCTTTTACCCATTTATTACCTCTCCAACTCATCCCCGAGATACCCATTGGCCGATCAATGTGAGCGATCATAACCATTGGCCTATTGACCGGTCATCCTTTTCCCAATGAACAATCGTTCAATCTTTTAATGTTCTTTTCGCCATTGTCGCATTGTGCATGATCCCAACACAATCGAAGCCTCTTTTCTCCGTTGTCTTCAGTCAACAATCTGCATTAAATGTCGACAAACACAACTAACATTTTGTTTCAACTTGCAGTATCAGTCAAGCCAATGGATTCCAAGTCCAAATCCACAGAAGTTGAAGAAAATCCCTTTCTCCCCCCTCCTATTGATCTGGACTGAATTCTATTAGCTGATAAAGATCACTTAATTATAGAGATGAAGTGTGAATTTGACTTCTTCGAATTGCATTTCTGGCTCAAAGATACATTTTTTAATCGGAGAGATGAGATTGGGCTCTGGGATTCCGATATCGTACTGTACCTCTTCCCCCAAGTCTACCACTTCCCTTAATTCTCCCTCAAGTGCTAGCCACACTATCTCCCCAATCAGAGAGCCATCATTTCATCATCTGGAGAGACCCTTTTCACCATTACATCTGAAACCATAGACCAAATGATGCAAGTACCCATAGTCGAATCCCTTTCCCTTTTTTCTATTGAAGTCCTGAATGAATTATACCAGAAGTTGTCTTTTCCCCAGAGAGCACAAAATTCTGAGATTTTCCTCCCTGAAAGTGCCTAGTTACCCAAGAAAAATCCCCCCTACCATTCCTCCATTTTCTCAGAGAAAGATAACCAAATTATTTCCTCCCTGTGTTTTTTACTCGTATATTATTCAGACAAGTGGGTGGACGAACCCATCTTGGGTTTCCTATCCATTTTCTCCACCGAAGAGAATACCATCACCTAGTTCGATTTCAACCAGTTTTTTTCTGATAACATTCATGAGAAACTCTTCAGTTTTCCTACAAAAGGCATGTTCAAGTACTCATCAATATTGGCATACATGTTCATATTTTTTCAATCAGATAATTTTCCTTTCTTCATGCAGAAGCTCGACCCAATCAAAAATCCAAAACTAGTCACATCCTGGATGTCATTACTGAGAAAGAACTCATTTGAGTTATTTTTTAAGAAGCTCACAGACCAGTTTTACCACCCAGTGGTAAGCATGTTAAGTGGATGGAAAGAACCTAGGATAAATGAAGAGATCCAAAGGATCTTGCACCTGTCAGACCTTGCAAAAACAAGCAATTGGTATATGTACAAGGACCACACAGAGATCAAAGTTTATGGATGGGAGATGGCCCCTATAAACTGCCCAAATACTTTCTTGTCAGTATATTCGCTCTAGAATATATCAGGGATATGATTAATTCAGACGACATTTATTTCTTGGATTTTAAGAAGAAACAACAGTTGAGAATCAAGGGACATATAGGAACTTTTATCTGTAATAGTAGAGATGCAGGGGAAGAAGCCAACAATCTATTAAAAGAAATGAATTACAGTCTTAATTTTTCTTGGAAGTATGATCCATATGGAGTTATCACATAAACCAGATTGAATAAAAAAATTCCCCCCTATGCTCATGTCCCTAGACCAGAGATATAGAAATTCATGAACCAGACATAGTGGGAGGAAAACACTTTAATTGATACAGAACCAAAGTCTTCTCTTGCCATCTTTTCACAAACAACTACTCCACGGGTACTAGTAGAGAAGAGGCCCAGGAAGGATGTATCCCCCTCAGTCACTGAAGTCTCAGAAGAATACTTTCAAGTTTATAAGAAAAGACCAAAGGCCACTCATACACCTGACAGGTCTCGAGGAGAGGAGACATAGTCCATCACAGTGGAGGGATAACATTCACCACTGCCTTCAGGAAGCCAACAAATTATATCTACTTATTCATCCAAGAAGGATACTGATACCACATTGACTACTAAGCCCGCACAAGAGTCTATAGAGCTTATCATTTTTTATAAATATAACTTGATTAAGAAGAAGAATGGGATTCTTACTAGCAACACCTATGCACAATTCTGGAAGAAAACATCTACAACCTAGCATAGGTTTCTCTCTTCTTTTAACACAAAAAAAGGGAGGATGCACATGGAATACTTATAGGCATAGGTGCCTCAACCCAAAACAATTTTTTATTACAAAAGGTGAACATTTGAGTTTGATAGCAAAGATTTACATCCATCTGATTAGATGGATTTTCATAGATAGACTGGAGAAATGATTATATCCACCTTGGAAAATACCTCCACGACGGCTGCAAAGTTGTAGGTTTCTTTGAATAATGTCTAGACTCAACTAAAGCTGGAGAAGGTGTCTTCTTTGGCAAAGAATAAAAAGATAAAATCTCTCGAAGAATCGGTACTCAAAATTGGATATGATCCATCCAATGATAAAGCAACAGAAGAGCTCCTCAAGAAGAAGAATGTTGACATAGCCTCACTAAGGAAACAACTAAAAATATCTACTACAGAAGACTCATAAGCTAACGAAATGGCTGAGACTGAAGGCCATAAAGAGGAAATGTTGAAGTTGATCATTTAGAAAAATGATCAGATCAAGGAGATGGAAGTTGAGATGGAGAAGCTAATCAAAGAAAAAGAGTAGAGTGTGGCAATGGTAGTTGTTCCACTTAATGCAGTCCCTCTGACAGGGGTTAGTGCATATACAACAACTTCAATAACGACCACAAGGGCATCATAAAAGTTGGCAAAGTCAATGGAAGACATGTCCTTGCATGGATAAGAAATCAAAAGATTGCAGGATGATATCAATAACCTCCATAAATTGAAGGCCACTTTCCAATCTAGTTACAATACAGAGTTGCATACAACACAGAGACTCAAGAAAGAATTGTAGAAGCTACAGAAAGAAACAATCATGGCCAAAACACTTTCAGAGGCCAAAGAAAATATTTGTATCGACATCTACAAATCCATGGCAAACATTTGGCCACTTATACAGATTATGTTCGAGCAAAATGAACTAATAAATAGAAGCAAACAGATCATTATTAAGATCAGAGGAGAACTAGGAGAAATGCCTACTGAGGAAAATAAAATTATCTAATTCTTGAATTCCAAAACAAGAGGAGCTAGAGGCCTTGGAGATTGAGGATAGAATGGAAGCTATCCTTCAGGTTAAGAAATTGTTGACCAAGAGAGGATTAATGTTGCAACTGGAGGAAAGGTCCCAAGAAATGGACGTTGGAGTTCAAATGTTTTTCATCAAAATTGATTTACTATATAAGAAGGGGCTACCAGGGTTACTTGATGCAGGAGCATCCCTCACGACAAGCAAAACCAACGTGGAAGCAGAAGACAGTTGAAAGACGTCCAGCGCAAGTTTTTGAATTTTTAAATTTTCTCTTGAAGTTGATGCGCTGAACATAAATGAGATCATTTAATTTAGTGCCTTGGAAAAAACATGTGATCAGACCTCGAGCCATACGCTCTCGTCTGATATAGACAGAGGCATTTATAGTAGTAGTTGCAGGTAGATAGAATTGAATTCTTAGATTAGACAGTTTTAGAGCGCAGGAGGGAAAACGGATATAGACACCCTCATTCCTCATTATAACAGAGATAGAGAAGCCATCATAATTCAGAGTAGGGAGAGCATAGGAGAATAGCAAAGGGTTGTAGAAGACATCCATGTATAGATCTTGAATTAATAGAAGGAATTAATTCAGATTCATGGTTGTTGTGTTATTCTCTGTGTATGTGTGTTGAATGCTCTGATTATGAATATTACTTCTTGTTATGCATTTGTTATTATGCTGTGTGTATGATTTCATGTGGTAAGACTGAAATATGAGAGGAAGTGAGGTGAGTTACAATTGTTTCTCTTTTGAGCAAGGATTCCTGCAAGGAGTGCAGTTGAAGTCATCCGCAAGGAGTGCATTGATAGAAGGCTCAGGGAGTTAAACTCTTGTTCTCAAAGAACCCAAAAGTGAAAGTGGGTTGTTAAAGCCGTGCAAGGAGTGCGCAGGCTAAGGAGAGTCTCAGTTGTGTATCTGAGCAGAAGCTTTGGACAGACTGCTGCTATGGGCATGTTCAGAGTCAAAGGGAGCTCGAAGAGTTGAAGTGTTCATTGGTTTTCCGCAAGGAGTGGGTGCAAAGAACCTCATTGAGGTTGAAGTTGTGGAAAGATCAGGAAGGGTAGGCCTCTGAGTTGCCGAAGATCAACGTAGATAAGTACGACTGAAGTTGTGGGAAACGTCGCAGGTTGGCGAAGTGATGAAGGAGTCTCGTGGAAAGACACTTTGTTCATCTCATGGATTACCCAAGGAAGAACGAACGGTTGAAATCCTCTGAGGAGATTTCGTGAAGTTCCGAGGATCGTTAGATCTTCCAGAGGTGCAAGGAGGTTACAGAGAGAAAGTCCGAAGAGTTTGAAGCTCAGGAGGGGCACAACACCGATTCCGAGTCACAGGAGTCGTCAGATCTACACGTAGTATCAGGTATCGGGGACTCGTGAGTTGAAGCCCCAAAAGTTGTGTAACCAGAACAGCGATATCGCAAGACGCGATATCCCTACAAGATCAAAGCCATTCGTCATGGAGGACGCGTGTAAGGAGATTCTCTCATCTCGTAGACTCGGACATTGGAGGACAGAAAGGGAAGTCCTTCATCTTTGCGAGTGGCGAAGTGGTGAGAAGGCTAGTAGCCGTCCATGTGAGAAGGACAGGTGGTAGAGATCGAGAGATATCGCGAACTTAGGAGTTCACCGAGTGAAATCCCAAGTATTGGGTATTCCAAGTCACGAGGTGGTGAAGTGGTGAGAAGGCATAAGATCCTTCCATCTGAGGAGGACAGGTGGCAGAGATCGAGAGATCTCGCGAACTCAGGGGTTCGCAGGGTTAGAGCCTAAATATTGGGAACTACAAGTCGCGAGGACGCGAGACGCGAGAAGGAGGATAACCATTGGATCCGGATCATAGGAGGACCGTTGGATCTGCACGTGGGATCGTGTATCGGAGTCTTGCGAGATAAGACCCGAGAATTTGGTCACAGGATTAGCGAGACCACGAGAAGCGATATCCCGACAGCTGGAGAACAGTGTGGGCCATAGCGAAGTCGGTGAGTAGAATACAGGTGGCACGAATACCTCAGGATCTCGCCGTGAGAAGTCCCGAAGTATTGGTGTTAGGATTCACGAGCCGTGAAGTGCCGAGGGTTGAGGTTCGTGTGGACGCGTGGCAAAGCATAAGGTGGGACCCACGTGGTCGACGGGTGGACACGTGTTGCCTGGAGATAGAAGTCAACATTCTGTTGAATTCTCGCATCTCGGGGATTTGTGGAATATGAGGGTGAAAACTCAACGGTTCAACCGGTGAGGTGGCGAGGTTGTGAGGTTGCGAGAGGCGCTAACATTTAAAACTAGCCTACGGTTTCATGCGGTGAGGGAACTAACAAAGAAAGGAGCTATACCTGTGTCGCTATTTCGGGTATCACAAGATTAGAAAGGAAGAGTTCGAGGCTTTGATTCACGAACACGTGAGATAGCGAGATTTAGTTGATCTCCCTGTAGAAAAGGGGAGACCTCGTTGTGAGGTTGTTGTGGGTGCAGATTTCCCAACAGGGAAATAGAAGAACCTTGGATTTCTTCAGGCCAAGAGGAAGAAGATCCTATGAGATCGGACGTGCCTGGGTGGCGCGACCTGCGTCAAGTGGTATCAGAGCTTAGAAAAGCTTCTTTGCTTTCTGTAGCAAAGGACGAGGATAATTCACCATGCCGCCAAGGAGAAGGGGTAGACAATCACCCGATCCATAGGAGGAAAGGGAATTGTCCAGAGAAAGAGGTAGGCAAGGGAAGAATCTAGACATGGAGAGAGAAATGTGTAATATTCATGCCAGAATGGAGGACATGGAGACATTACAGAGGCGCAAAGATGATGTAGGAGATATCAGTGAATCCGAAGATGAAGAGGACACTGGACACGAAGGAGAGGAAATCCGAGTGGAAGATGCAGCGAGTGAACGCTTACTTAAAGTTGTTACAAGAATGAGTACAAAGGTAAAGATGGACATTCCAGTTTATGAGGGAAATCTGGATGTGGAAGAGCTGCTAGATTGGATTAGAGCTCTTGACACTTACTTCGATTATGAATATATCGAAGAAGATAAGAAGTTCAGACATGCCGTCACAAGATTAAAAGGACATGCAGCCTTGTGGTGGGATGAACTGCAAGATGACAGGCGTTTCCAAGGCAAGCAAAAGATTAAGAGATGGGACAGGATGATTGCAAAGATGAAGGCAAAATTCATTCCCAGGGATTATCAAATTTCTCTGTTCAGGAGGATGCATAACCTGGGACAGAAGTTGATGACAGTGAAAGAGTATACTAAGGAATTTTATAAGTTAAATATCAGAGAAGTTCATCACGAAAGCAATGACGAAAAGGTGGCCAGGTACATGAATGGCATGAGGTATGAAATTCAGGATGAAATTAATATGGCAACTATCCAAACGGTGGAGGATGCCTATCAAATGGATTTGAAAGCTGAAGAGAAGCTGAGCCGTAAGAAAGGTCAGCGAGGCAGAGGCAGGAGTTAGCCCAAAGGAAAATCGGTTGCCCAAGATAAATACCATAAGCCCAATGATGACTGGAAGAAACCTTAGACTCAGACAGAGAGAGGTGGAAGTTCACAGCGAGGGCGATATGCTAAGGAAAAAGAAAATCATTCTGAGCAAAGAGGAGGATATGCTGATAATAATAGGTTTCCTCGTACCACAGGTAGAGGAAGAGTAAGAGGTGGAGTAATCACATGCTTCACATGTGGAAAAAATGGACACAAGTCATTCGAGTGTCCAGAGAAAAAGAAAGAAACTGGAGAGACTCACATCATCGAGGCATAGAGGCGAGATGTTGAAGCAGAGTACGTTGAAGGTGGAAGATATCTAGTGATGCGGAAGGTCCTTTTGACTCCAGAGAAGGAGATGGAGAACTCAGCACAGAGGAACAGTCTTTTTAGGACTACTTGCAAGACCAAGGGTTGGGCATGCAAGGTCATCGTGGACAGTGGAAGCACTGATAATCTCGTTTCAACCAAGATGGTAGAAAAGATGGAGCTGGAGACAACTGATCACCTGAGTCCATACAAAGTTTCATGGCTACAGAAGGGACATCAGGTGAATTTCACTAAACAGTGCTTAGTTGACATCAAGATAGGAGGATATAATGATAAAATTTTATGTGATGTTATTCCTATCGATGTCTGTCACTTATTGCTGGGTAGACCATGGCAATATGATAGGAATGTAATTCATGATGGGAGGATGAACACATATACCCTGGAAAGGAATGGGAGAACTCATATGTTGTGTCCAATTGAGGATAAAGAAGTGAAGCCGGAAGTGAGCAACAGAGTACTTCTCATGAGTGGGAAGGAACTTGTTACAGAAGTTAAGAAAAAGGAGGATCCACAATTCTTTGTGGTCAAAAAACCGAGAATTGTTCTGACTAGCACAAGAGTGGATGATTTGCCAGAAGAAGTTCAGGAACTGCTAGAAGAGTTCGTTGATATTGTAGTGGATGAACTACCTCGTTCGTTACCACCGATGAGGAGCATGAGTCACCATATAGACCTCATACCAGGAGCTAGTTTGCCAAACAAAGCCACGTATAGGTTGACACCGCAAAAGAATGAAGAGGTTAAAAGACAGGTCCAGGAGTTGTTGGACAAAGGCTTGGTCAGGGAAAGCTTGAGCCCGTGTGTTGTTCCAACAGTACTCAGTCCGAAGAAAGATGGAGGCTAGAGGATGCGTACTGATTCAAGGGCCATCAAAAAGATAACTATCAGGTATAGATTCCCATTGTCGAGGATGGATGATCTGATGGATTGCTTAAGTGGAGCAAAATGTTTTTCAAAGATAGATTTGAAGAGTGGATATCATCAGATTCATATGAGAGAAGGTGACGAATGGAAAACAACATTCAAGACAAGCGAAGGTTTGTATGAATGGCTTGTCATGCTGTTTGGCTTGACAAATGCACCGAGTACCTTTATGAGGTTGATGAATGAAGTCCTGAAGGAGCTCATTGGGAAATTTGTCATCGTGTATCTGGATGACATATTGGTTTTCAGCAAGACGAAGGCTGAACACTTGAAACATTTGGATATTGTGATGAAGAGGTTACAGCAAGAGAAGTTGTTGATAAACATGAAGAAGTCCTCATTCATGAAGACAAAACTCATTTATTTGGGGTTTGTTATTTCAGAAAATGAGTTGAGGATGGATCTAGATAAGGTGGAGGTAATCAAGAATTGGCCATCACCGAGGAACATATTTGAGGTGAGAAGTTTTCATGGACTGGCTAGTTTCTACCGAAAATTCATCAGAAATTTCAGTGGGATTAGTGCAGCAATGATGGATATAGTAAAGAAAAGACATAAATCTTTTCAATGGAAGGAAGAGTCTGAGAAGAGTTTCAATTTATTCAAATGAAAAATTACGGAACAACCAATTTTGGTGTTAGCGGATTTTCAGAAAACATTTCAGGTAAAATGTGATGCAAGTGGGTTTTCCATAGGAGCAGTCTTGAGTCAGAAGGACAGACTGATTGCATATTTCAGCGAGAAGTTGAATGAGGCAAAAGAGAAATATTCTACATATGATAAGGAATTCTATGCCATCATACAAGCATTGAATAAATGGAGACACTATTTGATTCCAAAGGAATTTGTTTTATATAGTGATAACCATGCATTACAATTTGTGACTCAGCAGGAAAAGTTGAATCAGAGGCATGTTAAATGGGTATAATACATGTAGAATTTTACATTTGTAATTAAACATATTTCGGGTACTGCTAACAAATTTGTTGATGCTTTGAGCAGGAAGTGGTTGTTGTTGCAGGAGTTCAAATTTTGGACGTTAGGCTTTGATGATCTTAAGGACATGTATGCAGATGATTCAGACTTTAAGGAGGCTTATGAAGCAGTTGAGAATCCAGTTCTCATAGAAATAAGTCAATGGATAGAGTATGTGATCTAGGACAGATTGTTGTTCAAAGGCAATCAACTGTGTATTCTGAATTGCTCCATGAGGGAGAACTTGTTGAAGGAAAAGCACAGTGGAGGATTGGCAGGACATTTTGGCCATGATAAGACATTTGCAAAGCTGAGAGAGTCATACTTTTGTCCAGGGATGCGGTCAGAGGTCAAGAGGTTTGTAGACAGGTGCATAATTTGCCAGCATTCAAAAGGAAGAAAGAAGAATGCAGGATTTTATCAGCCATTGCCCATACCAGACAAGCCGTGGGATGAAATTAGCATGGATTTTGTATTGGGATTGCCAAGGACCCAAAGAGGTGTTGATTACATCTTTGTGGTAGTGGATAGGTTTTCCAAGATGGAAAATTTCATTCCATGCCAGAAGACCAGTGATGCGACTCACATAGCAAATTTGTTTTTCAAAGAGATCGTTCGACTTCATGGATTGCTGAAAAGCATAGTTTCGGAGAGAGACACAAAATTCATAGGGAATTTCTGGAGAACATTATGGAAGAAGCTAGGAACTAACTTGGCATTTATTTCCACTTATCATCCTCAGACGGATGGACAAACATAAGTGGTCAACAGAAGTCTGGGAGACTTGTTGAGGAGCTTGGTGACAGAGCACCATAACAGCTGGTATAACATATTACCACAAGAAGAGTTCACATACAATGATTCAGTGAACAGGAGCACAGGAAAAAGTCCATTCCATATTGTATATGGAAGGCAGCCGAGAGGAGTTTCTGAATTGAGGGATTCAGAACAGACTGATACTAGCAGTGCTAGTGCAGGAGAATTCGCTTAAGCGATGAAGGAACTTCACAGCCAGGTGACGGAGCGACTATTGAAGTCAAGTCAGGAGTACAAATGCAGAGCAGATCAACATCGGAGACAACTTCAGTTTGAAGTTGGTGATCGGGTTCTGGCGCATTTGAGGAAGGAAATGTTTCCAAGAGGAACATACAACAAGCTAAAAATGAAGAAAATTGGGCCATGCAAGGTCTTGAAGAAAATGGGACAAAATGCTTATGAAATCGAGTTACCAGATGGGATCGGAATATCTCCGACATTTAATGTTTCAGATTTATATCCATATAAAGATGATGAAGCAAGAGCAGAAAGTGATGATCAACCAAATATCCAGTGGCAAAAGAAGATGCCAATTGCAGAGAAGCCACAGATGGAGAAGATATTGAATAAAAGAGCAGGTAAGAAAACCAGAAGGAAAGAATATTTTGAATATTTGGTCAAGTGGAAAGGTCATCCAGTTGAAGATGCCAGCTGGGAGACTGAAGAAGAAATTAGGAAGCATGGACATACCATGCAGGACCTCATGGACAGGAGCCCATGAAAATTTTCAAGCGAGGGAGTATGATGCAGGAGCATCCCTCACGACAAGCAAAACCAACGTGGAAGCAGAAGACAGCTGGAAGACATCCAACGCAAGTTTTTGAATTTTTAAATTTTCTCTTGAAGTTGATGCGCTGAACATAAATGAGATCATTTAATTTAGTGCCTTGGAAAAAACATGTGATCAAACCTCGAGCCATAAGCTCTCGTCTGAGATAGACAGAGGCATTTATAGTAGTAGTTGCAGGTACATAGAATTGAATTCTTAGATTAGACAATTTTAGAGCGCAGGAGGGAAAACGGATATAGACACCCTCATTCCTCATTGTAACAGAGATAGAGAAGCCAACATAATTCAGAGTAGGGAGAGCATAGGAGAATAGTAGAGGGTTGTAGAAGACATCCATGTATAGATCTTGAATTAATAGAAGGAATTGATTCAGATTCATGGCTGTTGTGTTATTCTCTGTGTATGTGTGTTGAATGCTCTGCTTATGAATATTACTTCTTGTTATGGATTTGTTATTATGTTGTGTGTATGATTTCATGTGGTAATACTGAAATCTGAGAGGAGGTGAGGTGAGTTACAATTGTTTCTCTTTTGAGCGAGGATTCATGCAAGGAGTGCAGTTGAAGTCATCCGCAAGGAGTGCGTTGATAAAAGGCTCAGGGAGTTAAAATCTTGTTCTCAAAGCACCCAGAAGTGAAAGTGGGTTGTTAAAGCCGTGCAAGGAGTGCTCAGGCTAAGGAGAGTCTCAGTTGTGTATCAGAGAAGAATCTTTGGAAGGACTGCTGCTATGGGCATGTGCAGAGTCAAAGGGATCTTGAACAGTTGAAGTGTTCGTAGGTTTGCCGCAAGGAGTGTGTGCAAAGAACCTCATTGAGGTTGAAGTTGTGGAAATCTCAGGAAGGGTAGGCCTCTGAGTTGCCGAAGATCAGCATAGATAAGTACGACTGAAGTTGCGGGAAACGTCGCGGGTTGGAAAAGTGACGAAGGAGTCTCGTGGAAAGACACTTTGTTCATCTCATGGATTACCCAAGGAAGAACGGATGGTCGAAATCTTCTGAGGAGATTTCGCGAAGTTCCAAGGATCGTTAGATCTTGTAGAGGTGTAAGGAGGTTACGGCGAGAAGGTCCGAAGAGTTTGAAGCTCAGGAGGGCCAGAGCACCGATTCTGAGTCACAAGAGTCATCAGATCTACACGTGGTATCGGGTATCGGGGACTCGTGATTTGAAACCCCAAAAGTTGTGCAACAAGAACTGCGATATCGCGAGATGCAATATCCCTATAAGATCATAGTCATTCGTCATGGAGGATGCGTGTAAGGACATTCTCTGATCTCGCAGACTAGGACATTATAGGAAAGAAAGGGATGTCCTTCAGCTTCGCGAGTGGCGAAGTGGAGAGAAGGCTAGTAGCCATCCATTTGAGAAGGACAGGTGGCAGAGATCGAGAGATCTTGCGAACTCAGGAGTTCTCCGATTGAAAGCCCAAGTATTGGGTATTCCAAGTCACGAGGTGGTGAAGTGGCGAGAAGGCATAGGAGTCGTCCATCTGAGGAGGATAGGTGGCATAGATTGAGAGATATCTCGAACTCGGGGGTTCGCAGGGTTAGAGCCTAAATATTGGGTACTACAAGTCGCGAGGACGCGAGACATGAGAAGGAGGATAACCATTGGATCCGGATCGTAGGAGGACCATTGGATCTACACGTGGGATCATGTATCAGAGTATTGCGAGATAAGACCCGAGAATTTGGTCATGGGATTAGCGAGACCGCGATAATCGATATCCCGACAGCTGGAGAACAATGTGGGCCATAGCGAATTCGGTGAGTGGAATATAGGTGGCACGAATACCTCGGGATCTCGTCGCGAGAAGTCCCGAAGTATTGGTGTTAGGATTTGTGAGCCGCGAAGTGCTGAGGGCCAAGGTTCGTATGGATGCGTGGCAGAGCATAAGGTGGGACCCATGTGGTCAACGGGTGGACACGTGTTGCCTGGAGATAGAAGTCAACATTCCGTTGAATTCTTGCATCTCGGGGATTCACGGAATAGGAGGGTGAAAACTCGACGGTTCAACCGGCGAGGTGGCGAGGTTGAGAGGTTGCGAGGTTGTGAGGGGCGCTAACATTTAAGCCTAGCCCATGGCTGCATGCGGTGAGGGCACTAACAAAGAAAGGAGCTATACCCATATCGCTATTTCGGGTATCGCAAGATTGGAAAGGAAGAGTCCGAGGCTTTGATTCACGAACACGCGAGATAGTGAGATTTAGCTGATCTCCCAGTAGCAAAGGGGAGACCTCGGGGAGAGATTGTTGTGGGTGCATATTTCTCGACAGGGAAATAGAAGAACCTTGGAGTTCTTTGGGCCGAGAGGAAGAAGATCCTGTGAGAGCAGACATGCCTAGGTGGCACGACCTGCGTCATTACTTGTGATCAATGATAAGTTGATTAACCTCTTAGACTACAAAAAATGGATCATCACAGTGGCAAAGGATGGTTCTACGTTTGTAGGAATACAAGATCGTATCAATGGTAAATAATTTTTGGAGACTCTATAGTTAGACCTCAACATCCAACATGAGATCAAGTACATCTTCATCACCAAGCCCACCTTCACCAAATACATAGAGATGGATGAAGTTTACTAAAGGTTACTCAAAATCAACATCCCTAGTCAAAAGAGATGGGATGAACTGTGCACCTTGATTGAGTAATGATGAGGTGGATGTCCAAGTTAGCACACAGAGTAGTCAAAGTCAAGTTGATGACTCACCAACAACCTTCCCCGAAATCAACACGATTAATTTGAAATATCATTAGCATTTCCTACATTTCTGTATTCTGTTATCTAGTTAGTTAGATTTTGATTCTACCACGTCTTGATCATTAATGGAAAGACCAAATTGTAATTTTTCTATAAATACTTCAGACTTCAAATCATTAAGGGTTGAGATTTACACCCAAGCAAGTTGTAATCTGTAATCGTTTTGGAGAGATCTACCAGTAATAAAAAGGACGATTAACATGATTCATGTGTGTTGATGTTGGTGATGTTGTTTATCATTGTTTAATGTTTATATTACTTTGTTACCAATTTATTTTCTACCTCGAATCATTTAAAAGAAGGTTAAGTGCATAATTTATCTTTGTATACTCTGTTTATGGATTTTAAAGATCTGAATGTTATTCTTCTGATATTGTGATAAAGAAATTCTTAAATGCTTCTTTGTTGTGATTGATTATCTCACTCTTTTCTGCCTTTCCATCGCTTTAATTCTAAAGGATCCACCATTTTCATTACCTTTCCCTGTGAAGAAACCTTATAAAATATGTTCTTTGATCTCAACTCATAACACATACACCATAGCCCAAACGATGCATGAGCAATATTTCAACCATATTTATAAAACAAAACAATAGAATCCTATTAGGTTAACTAGATTAATATTTAAAACCTGAACATATCTAAATCTTACAGAGAGATCCCTCTCTGAAACTGGCAGGGCTAGATCCAAGTTTCGAAGTGGTTGGATAAAGTTACCTCTGCTAAATTTCTTCTACCTCTTGACAACCTCTAGGAATTTACAAAGAATTAACATAGTGGCGATTATACTAGGGAATTGAACAAACTTTCCATCCTATAATTTATTTTCCCTAGATAAAGAAAACTTTAATTCTAAGCAAATAATAAAATCTAACTCACAAAGAGATAAATGTTCAGAGGTTGTTAAAGTTTGTATATATTAGTTTAGGTTTCGTAAAATTTAAATTTATGGCTCCTAAAATAATTCATACTAGATCTCATCCTAACCTAGAACCTACAATAGCAATAGACGATCCAGAAAAGTTACTCATAAAGAAAAACAATGTATAAGGTTCTAGGAGTCACACTCCCCTTCATAGGTCTATTTCTCTCCCAGAAATGATTGTTTCTATTCAGGATCTTGAGTTTGACATATATTTTGAGCAAAGCATGTTCAGAACCAAATCTGATAGATTTATAAGTGAAACACATTGATATCAAACCATTTTACAACCCAGGACCCCTGAAATACTTTCTCCCAGAGAAGAATTTGATCGACGCTTCCTTCAAGAATTCAACAAGTTAGAATATCTAGTAGCAAATCTTGATCAAGATTTGTACCAAGCTCACTTTCAACAGTCTGTAGAACTTTCTTCCCTGACTATCGCTTCAACATCCATCAAACATCAAATAATTCACTCTACATCTTCTATCCCTACCTCTTCTACTTCTTATGTCACATCTCCTCCAATCACACAAGTTGTTGTTCAACCTCCTCCACCAATCATGGAAGAAAGATATGCTCCCTTAGTGTTGGTCGCTCCCTTACATGCCATGCCTCAAGACTGTCAAACCAGACTTCCTCATTTTGATGGTACTGGACCTCTTAATTCACAACAACATGTTGATAAGATGAATGCTTATTTTGATTTGCAGGAAGTTGATGAATAAGATGTCTAGATGAGACTTTTTTCACATAGTTTGACCGGAGAAGTCAAAAAATGGTTCAAATATTTATGCCCTGCTATCATAGTTGACATTTCTTCTTTTCAGCAAATTTTTCTCGACAGATGGGAGGTAAAGAAAAATCCTCTCCAGATTTTATCAAAATATGAGAAAATCAAAGGGAATCAAGGGGACATAGTGCAAGATTACTGCATTCATTTCAACAGTATTTATAATGCAATTCCAGCTGATATTAAACCCCCACAAGGTTTGGACTTAATCAAGTTCGTTGATGGATTTTATGTTGATATGTCATATCAACTAAGGGAAAGGAATTATGTCGCCCTAGAAGACATGCTGAAAAGTGCAGTAAGCGTGGAAGAAAATCTATTAGCCAGAAGATCCAGGGAAAGAACAGAGAGAAGGGTTACAATCAAATAAGATCCTTCCATGCCTTCTTCAGATGTTAAACTAGATTCCATAGTCATAAGTGTGGAGAGAATGATGGAAATAATAACCATCACTGACAACAATCCACCGAGGGAAAATCAGCCTGCCCCTCAGATCAGAAATCCAAACTTCAAAAGGAACCCTACCTAGATCAGGCAAAGAGATCAGAGAGTTCTGAGAGATCAAAGAGAGAAAAGGGGGATTGATCAAAATATTAGACCACCTCTTCAGGAAAATTATGCTGATGATGGGGAGGAGATAATCGAAGAGTTGGATGATACTCAGATAAACCTCATGGGTGTTCATGATGATGACTCCATTTTTCTTACTCAGGAAGAACAATTGATTTTTCTCCTCTCACAAACAAAGGTAAATGAGGAAGAAGAGGAAACAGAACAATGGGATTTTGAGAATGCTATTATGGAGGTGCATAGACAATATAACTTAATACGAAAGAAGACTAGTGAAAATCCTACAAAGAAGGCTATTGAAATGAAGAAAACAACTGAGGCCAAGAAAACCTCAGATGCTTCTCTCAATAAAGTTCCTGAGAAGAATAATGTTGAATCTTTTGCAAAAACAAATCCTGAACTTTCACAAATATCAGATCAAACCGAGGTTACATATACCAGTCATCCAAACACTTATGCCCTAAGAACTATGATAGACAAACTAGAAGGGAAGAACCAAAGAAAAACTTCCACTACTTTCATCCTAGAAGGGGAACTAGCCAAATTGAAGATTCCTATTCCCCTGTCCAAACTAATGAGAAAAAACACTTACAAGTTACAGGTGATCAAATAATTAAGCATTAAACCAAAGATAGGTACAAAATCATTAAATATTGGATTAGGAATGCACTCATATACCATAAATCTTACTGATGATCAACCTGACTTGTTGTTCGACCCTGAAGTTGATGGACAAACTGACAACGATGTTGTTCCCCCTTTTTATATCAGTCTAAATATACATGAAAAAATATTACACAACTCTATGCTTGATTCGACACTTCTCACAATCTGATGCCCAAAGCTGTGATGGAAAATTTGGGGCTTGATGTCACCAGACCCTACAAGGACTTGCATTCTTTCGACTCTAGCAAGGTCAAATGTATAGGGCTGATTAAATATATATGTATCACCCTGGATCAAATCCCAACAAAAAGCATGGTGATGGATATTGTGGTTGCAGACATTCCCCCTAACTATGGTATGTTTTTATCTAGATATTGGGGATCTAAGTTGAAAGGAAATTTGTAGTTACATATGTTTTATGCTACCATACTGGTATTTAAACAACAGAGAAGACTGTACATAAAGACTACAATGAAGTATATGGTTAGGAGTCAGAAAAAACCACACAACTACCCATTATACTTTACACACTCTGATCTGGACTCATTCATTTTGTACAATGATGGTGACTTGGAAAATCAAATTGCTCAGTTGGAAGATGATGCACCTGACCTGCAAGAAGATAAATAAAATACTGAGGTAAGAAACACTATAACATTAGAAAGTGATGAATTTCCAGCTGATATCTAGAGTATGGATTTTGATGGGGTTATAAGAAAAGAGGGAGCTAGATCTAGGGTTTGGTTGCACAATCATAGAGCAATGTATTCAGAGAGACACTCTTGTAAACTAAATTTCGAGTGCACCAACAATATAGCAGAGTATGAAGCCTTGCTACTTGGCTTGGAGTTATTGAAGAAGTTTGGTGCCAAAAATATTATGCTAAGAGGTGTCTCTAAACTTGTCATCAAGCAAATTAAAGGTGAGTATTCAGCTAAGAATCCTAGACTCAGAGCCTATAAAAATGTTATTTTAGATTTTTTAGAATGTTTCACTGAAATTGACTTGCAGGTAATGCCCAGAAGCCAGAACGTACTGGCATATGGATTGGCTACTTCGGTTGCTACATGCAAAATACCTTTCAAACTAAATCACCAATACACAATAGAGGTGAAGTGCAGACCAACTGTTCTAGATAACATCAGGTACTAGCAGGTATTTGGCAATGATGAACAAATTGAAGATTTCCCGCAGTCGAAGAATGAGTTTGAATTTACAAATATAGATACGAAGAACGATGATGATAGTGTAAATAGATCAGTTTTTGAAAATGGTAGTGTAAATAAAGTAGAATCAGATGAAATAAATGAAAACGATGAAGACTCTGATGTTTTGCATTTGAAAAAAAATGTTTTACCTAGAGGTTTAGTTCCTTTAGAAGACCTGTTTGATTTTAATGATGTAGCGAAAAAACCTAAGATGGAACCCACTGGGAGAGAGGCCGAAGAGTGAAATATAGGAACAGAGGAAAAACCCAAAATGATTCTCTTATCTAAGTCTGTACCTCTAGATAAAAATCAGAAATACATCGATCTATGCAAAGAATTCATAGATGTCTTTGCCTGGAGATATGAATATTTAAAGGATTACGACACTAGTATCATACAATATAAAATCCCAATAAAAGAAGAACTTAAACCTTTCAGACAGAAACTTAGGAGGATCAATCCCAAGTTACTACCCGTGATGGAAAAAGAGATTAAAAAAATATATAATTCCAAAATTATAGTCCCCTTAATATTTTCAAAATGGGTTTCTAATCTAGTTCATACTAGGAAGAAGACAGGCGAAATCGGGCTTTGCATTGATTTTTGAAACCTGAACAAGGTTTCCCTCAAAGACAACTACCCTCTGCCTAAAATGGACCACATATTAAAAAAGGTAGTTTAGTACAGTAGGATCACCTTATTAGATGGTTTTTCAGGTTATAATTAAGTCCTTGTCCACCCAGATGACCAGGAGAAAATAGGTTTCACCACACCCTCAGGAACTTTCATGTATATGAAAATTACCTTTCGTTTGATGAATGATGGCGCCAATTTCCAAAGAGAAATGGATATTGCCTTTGTGGATGAGATTGGTTGGTTTACATCCATATATATGGACGATGTTACTGTCTACTCCAAATCAGATGAGGAACATTTACGACATCTCAGATGAGTGTTTGAGAAGTGAAGAAAATTTGGGATTTCATTAAATTCCAAGAAAACCCTTTTCAATTTAGAAGAAGGCAAGTTGTTGGGGAATATAATCTCTAAAGATGGAATTAAAATAGATCCCAATAGAATAGAAGCTATCCAGAAACTAGAAAACCCTAGGAACATCAAAGAACTACAATCATTCATTGGTAAAATAAATTTCCTGAGAAGATTCATAACCAATTTGGTAGAAATCCTCAGGAACATAAAAAATATTCTAAAAAAGGACACCAAAATAAGATGGAACACCGAATCTAAACATTCATTTGAGAAAGTAAAACATGCACTTACAAAAGCCCCGGTTTTGATCAATCCAGATTACACTAAAGACTTCTATGTGTTCTCTTTTGCATCTAAACACACCATCGTAGTAGTAGTATTGCAGAAAAATAGTGAAGGATATGCACAACCCATAGCCTTTTTCAGCAAGTCATTAAGAGATGTTGCACTGAACTACAATATAATGGAGAAACAGGCTTTTTCCCTGGTAAAACCAATTAAATATTTTAGATTTTATATTCTCTATTCTCACACGATTTCTTATGTTCCAAATGCAGTGGTGAAGGATATTTTGACTCAAGATAATCCTGATGGTAGGAGAGGGAAGTATATTGACGTCATTCTGGAAGACGATATAGAAATAAAACCCACTAAACTGATCAAGGGTCATGGTTTGGCCAAATTGATAGCCAAGTCCAATTTTCATGCTTTAGACATTAACTTTTTTGTTGTAGTTGACGAGCATGAAGATCACGCAACTCCAAATGTAAAAGAGGTATTCTTAAACTCTCCTTGGTACAAAGACCTCATTTTTTTCCTTGATAATTTACAAGCTCCTCCTGGTCTAACTAAGACCAACGCTAGATTTATTAAACTAAAACCATTAAAATATTGTATTCTAGATGAAAACCCTTACTGGAAAGACCCTAGGGGTATCTTAATTAATTTATTATTAAAGGATGAAGTTGACAAGGTATTGCATGATTTCCATGAAGGTGATTGTGGAAGACATCTCAGTTGGAAAAAAACTACTAACAAGATCCTCAGAGTTGGTTTTTAATGGCCCACCTTGTTTGCATATGTACACAAAAAGGTGACCTCTTGCCACACATGTCATGTTTTCTAAGGAAAAAGGAAACTTTTTCCCCTACCCCTCAAACCTATTTTAGTAGAACCTCCATTCCAGCAATGGTGTTTGGACTTTATTGGTGAGATTCATCCACCCTCTTCCGACGAACATAAGTGGATCCTCACAGCCACAGACTATTTCACAAAGTGGATTGAAGCTGTACCATGTAGGCAAGCCACTGACTCTGTCATCATTAAATTATTGGAAACTAATATTTCGTCTCATTTTGGATGTCCTAGGAAAATCATAACTAACAATGTAGTGTCCTTCAGATCCAAAAATATTGTAGAGTTTTGCAGTCAATACCACATTACTTTGGGGCACTCCATACCCTATTACCCTCAGGGAAATGGGTTAGTTGAGTCCTCAAAAACAATTCTGGTGAATATCATTAAGAAGACGTTGCAGGAAAATAAGAAGTCCTGGCATAATAAGTTATTTCATGCACTCTGGGTTGACCGACTAACCAAAAAAATATCAATTGGTTCGCCCCATATCAATTGGTATATGACACTAATGCAGTTTTCCATACTTCTTTGGGAGTTCCTGTTATGAAACTATTGCAAGAGGTATAGGTGGAACCCAATGATACCCAAAGGAGAATAAATTAGATGATACACTTACGACAGTCCAGAGAAGAAGTGTATAACAAGACAGAGGTAATCCAAGAAAGTATCAAAAATATTTACGACAGGAGAACTAAAGAGGATGATTTTGAGTTGGGTGATTTGGTACTGAAGTGGGATTCCAGGAATGAGGATAAGGGTAAACATGGAATGTTCGATAGTTTGTTGAAAGGCCCTTACCTCATTCAGGCATTCAGAGGAAATAAATCTTTTTTTATCAAGGACAACAATGGAGTAGACCTGCCAGGAGGACCTATAAATGGAAGAATGATCAAGCATTATGTCCCACCCCAATGAGATTTTTAGTCATTCAATTTCATTGTACAAACTGTTACTTTTACTTTCATTTTATGTGTGGGTGTCGATGATTAGATGGTTGAAGCCTGAAGAGAAGGCCCTAAGCCACTGACTAGCACGATCATATTCTCAAAATAAAATAAATCAAGTTACAGAAGAAGCACTAGATAAAATCTTTCAAGACATCAGGAGGCAGGTTCTTGGAAGCTCACAAGGAGAGCACCATCTATAGGTGGAGCCACTGTTATAACACTATGTTTCATAGGATCAACTGGCGACTAGAAATTTTTACTCTTGTTGTATTTTTGGTTGTAAATAATATTTCATTCTGCAAATGATTTACAAAAGAAAAAAAAAGAAAGAAAAAGAAAAGAAAAGAAAAGAAAAAATAAAGAAAAATAAAAGAAAAGAAAGAAAAGAAAAAGAATAAAAGAGGGTATGAAAAGAAAAAATGATAAACCCCATGTAATAAGAATGGCCTGATTCATACAGTCTAATCATGGTCAAGTTTTTTGAATTTATGCTGATAGGTTAGTGAATAAAACTTGGCTAAATTGTTTAATCTTAGCCAAGATAGATAGGTTAGTGAATAAATTTGATCAAACAGTTTAAACTTGATCAAATAGTCCCAGGCTAGAGTAATTCTTTAACCCAACAGTCTAATCTGGGTTAAATTTTCTAGCTGAATAGATTAGCACATGGGTTAGTTTGATTTCTTTTGAATAAAGTAGACACAAAGTTGGTTAAATTCCTTGACTTGAGGCAAAAATGTTGTGTTCTAACCCCTTGGTGACAAAAATGAAAAGGGAGCAGCACAAAAACCCACAAAAAGGGTGTTATCCTAAATTTTTGATGATATAAAGATATTGGTGCTCTATGATTAAAAGATGCGCTTAGATAGACGACAGAGTGAAAGGCGATCATATCTATAGCCCACAAATGATATTGGACCCCCCCGTACGTTCTATTTTTAACGGTGGGGGGATGTTCGAGGAAGTTGTTTTTCCCCGACGGGCCCCTCCTAACGTGGCATACTCCTATTATTTTGGACCACCCCCACTCTATATCACTTACCACCTACCCCCCCTCTGAAAAATACACCAAACCACCTCTCCATACCTCTATCCTCTATGTCACCACATACCTTCCTCACTGACCTGTCAACCGTCACATCCCATCCACTTTTCATCCACTCACTACCCTCAACCTCACCCTAATACATCTTTTTCCCATTTATTACCTCTCTACCTCATCCCTGAGATACCCGTTGGCCGATCAATGAGGGAAATCATAACCGTTGGCCTGCTGACCCATCATCCTTTTCCCAATGGAAAACCGTTCATCCTTTTAATCTCGTTTTCTCCCTTGTCGCACTGTGCATGATCCCAACACATTTGAAGCCTCTTTTCTCCATCGTCTTCAGTCAACAATATCCATTAAACACCAACAAATGAAACCAATGTTTTGTTTCAACTTGTAAGTATCATTCAAGCCAATGAATACCAATTCCAAATATGCAGAGGCTGAATAAAATCCCTTTCTCCCCCTTCAAATTGATCTAGACCAAATTCCATTAGTCGACAAATATCACTTAATTATAGAGCCAAAGTGGGAATTTGAATTCTTCAAATTGCACTTCTGGATCAAAGATACATTTATGGATCAGAGCAATGTGATTGGGCTTTGGGAGTCCAATATCCCATTGTACCTCTTCCCCCAAGTCTACCACTTCTTTGAATTCTCCCTCAAGTGTCAAGAACACTATCTCCCCAATCAGAGAGCCATCTGTTCGTCATATAGAGAGACCCTTTTCACGATTACATCTGAAACCATAGACCAGATGATGCAGGTTCCCAAAGTTGAATCCCTTTCCCTTTTTTCCACTGAAGTCCTGACTGAATTATACAAGAAGTTGTCTTTCCCAGAGAGTGTGAATTTTTGAGTTTTTCCTCCCTGAACGTGTCGAGTTACCCAAGAAAAATCCCCCTTACCATTCCTCCATTTTCTCATAGAAAGGTAACCAAATTATTTCCTCCATGTGTTGTTTACTCAGATATTATTCAGATGAGTGGGTGGACGAACCCATCCTAGGTTTCCTGTCCATTTTCTCCACCGAAGAGAAGGCCATCACCGAGTTCAATTTCAGTCAGTTTTTGGCCAATACCATTCATCAGAAAATCTTCAGTTTTCCTACAGAAGGCATGTTCAATTACTCATCAATATTGGCATACATGTTCATATTTTTTCAATCAGAGAAGTTTCCTTTCTTCATGCAGAATCTCGACCTAGACAAAAATACAAAACTAGTCACATCCTGGATGCCATTACTGAGAAAGAACTCATCTAAGTTCTTTTTTAAGTAGTTCATCGACCATTTTTACCACCCAGTGGTAAGCATGTTAAGTGGACGAAAAGAACCTAGCATAAATGAAGAGATCCAAAAGATCTTGCACCTGTCATACCTTGTAAAAACAGGTGATTGGTATCTTTATAAGGACCACACAAAGACCAGAGTTTATGGATGTGAGTTGGCCCCCTATAAACTTCCCAAATACTTGAATATCAGGATATTCTCTCTGGAATATATCAGGCAGATGATTAATTCAGACGACATTCATTTCATGGATTTTAAGAGGTAACATCAGTATAGAATCAAGTGACATATAAGATCTTTTATCTGTAATAGCAGAGCTATAGGGGAATAAGCCAACAAGCTATTAAAACAAATGAAGTTCAATCTCATTTTCCTTGTCAGTATGATCCCTATGGAGTTACTACATAAACCAGATTGAAGAAAACAATTTCCCCCCTATTCTCATGTGCCTAGACCGGAGATAGAGAAATTCATGAACCAAACATAGTGGGACAAAAACACTTTAATTGGTACCGAACCAAAATCTTATCCTTCCATATTTTCACAAACAACTACTCCATAGGTACCAGTACAGAAGAGGCCCAGGAAGGATGTATCCCGCTCAATCATTAAAGTCTCAACATAATACTTCCAAGTTTATAGGAAAATACCAAAGACCAGTCATACACCTGACAGGTCTAGAGGAGAGGAGACGTAGTCCACCATAATGGAGGAAGAACATTCACCACTTAATTTAGGAAGCCAACAAATGATATCAACTTCTTCATCTAAAAAGAAGACTGATACAACATTGACTACTAAGCCTACACAAGAGTCTGTCGAGCTTAGCATCTTTTATAAATATAACTTGATTAAGAAGAAGAATGAGATGCTTACTAGGAGAACCTATGCACAATTTTGGAAGAAAACATCTACAACACAACATAGGTTTCTCTCTTCTTTTGACACAAAAAAGGGAGGATGCACACAACATACCTGTAGGCACAAGTGCCTCAACCCAAAACAATTTATGATTACAAAAGGTCAACATTTGAGTTTGATAGAAAAGATGTACATCTAGCCAATCAGATGGATCTGCAAAGAAATACTGGCGAAATGATTTTCTCCACCTTGGTCAATACCTCCACGAATGATGCAAAGTTGCAGGTTTCTTTTAATAATGTCCAGACTCAGCTAAAGTTGGAGAAGGTGTCTTCTTTGACAAAGGATAAAAAGATAAAACCTCTGGATGAACTGGTACTCAAAATTGGATATGATCCATACAATGTTAAAGAAGTAGAAGAGCTCCTTAAGAATAATAACATTGACATAGCCTCACTAAGGAAGAAACTAAAAATATTTGCTAGAGAAGACCCACAAGCTAAAGAAATGGTTGAGACTGAAGGCCATAAAGAGGAAATGTTGAAGTTGATCATGGAGGAGAATGCTCAGATCAAGGAGATGGAAGCTGAGCTGAATAATCTAATCAAATAAAAAGAGAAGAGTAGGCCAATGGCAGTCATTCCACCTAATGTATTCCCTCTCACAAGGGTCAGTGCAGCTACAACAACTTCAGTAACGACCACAAAGGCATCAGAAAAGTTTTCAAAGTCCATGGAAGACATTTCCTTGCAGGGACAAGAAATCAAAAGATTGCAAGATGAGATCAATAACCTCTAGAAATTGAAGGCCACTTTCCAGTCTGGTTACAATATAGAGTTGCATACAACACATAGACTCAAGAAAGAATTGCAGAAGCTACATAAAGAAATAGTCATGGCCAAAACACTTGCAGAGGCCAAAGAAAATATTTGGATGGACATACGCAAATCCATGACATAAATTTGGCCACTTATACAGATTATGTTCGAGAAAAATGAACTAATACAGAGAAGCAAATACCCATTGATAAGATCAGAGGAGAACTAGGAGAAATGCCTACTAAGGAAAACAAAATTATTAGATTCTTGAATTCCAAAACAAGAGAGGATATAGAGGCCTTGGAGATTGAGGATAGAACAAAAAATATCCTTGAGGTCAAGAAATTTTTGACCAAGAGAGGATTAATGCTGCAACTAGAGGAAAGGTCCCAAGCAATGGACATTGGAGTTCAAAGGTTTTTCAACAAAATGGATTTACTACATAAGAATGGGCTACGAGGGTTACTTGTGATCAATGATAAGTTGATTACCATCTTAGACTACAAAAAGAAGATCATCATGGTAGAAAAGGATGGTTCTAAGTTTGCAGAGATACAGGGTAGTATCACTGGTAAATAATTTTTGGAGACTTTGCAGTTGGACCTCAACATCGAACACGAGATCAAGTACATATTCTTCACCAATCCCACCTTCACCAAATACACAGAGTTGGATGAAGTTTATCGAAGGTTACTCAAAATAACCATCCCCACTCAAAAGAGATGGGATGACATGTGCACTCTTATCAATTAATGATGAGGTTGATGTCCAATTTAGTACATGGAGTAGTCAAAGTCAAGTTGATGAATCACCAACAACCTTCCCCGAAATCAGCACAAAGAATTCGACAGATCATTAGCATTTCCTACATTTCTATATTTTGTTATCTAGTTAGTTATATTTTGATTCTACCACGTCCTGATCATTAATGACAGGACCAAATAGTAATTTTTCTATAAATACTTTAGACTTCGAAGAATCAAGGGTTGATCTTTATGCCCAAGCAAGTTGTAATCTGTAATCATTTTGAAGAGATCTACCAGTAATAAAACAGACAATTCACATTATTCCCACATCTTGATGTTGGTGATGTTATTTCTCATTGTTTAATATTTATCTTACTTATTTACCAATTTGTTTTCTATCTCTGATCATTTAAAAGAAGGTTAAGTGTAGAACTTATCTTTCTATACTCTGTTTCTGGATTTTAAAGATCTGAATGTTATTCTTCTGATATTGTGATAAATAAATTATTAAATTCTTCTTTGTTGTGATTGATTATCTCACCTTTTTCTACCTTTCCATTGCTTTAATTCTAAAGGATCCAACATTTTCATTACCTTGCCCTGTGAAGAAACCTTATAAAATCTATTCTCTGATCTCAACTCATAACAAATACCCCATAGCCCAATGGATGCATGAGCAATATTTCAACCATATTTATAAGACAAAACAACAGAATGCTATTAATTTATCTAGCCTAATATTTAAAACCCGAACATATCTAAATATTACAGAGAGATCCCTCTCTAAAACTGGCAGGGCTAGATCCCAGTTTTGAAGTTGTTGGATAAAGTTACCTTTACTAAATTTCTTCTACCTCTTGAAAACCTCCGGGAATTTACAGAGTGTTAACGTGATATATACGGGGTTTTGTAAGAAGGTTCTTGTAGTAAGACAATAATTCCCTTTCTCTGTCTGCATTCTTTTGGATTTCGAGGCCTTGGTACTAGACAAGGTGAGTGATGTGATTAGTGTGTCAGTGTTGAAGCATCATTCTGTGGAAAAATTTGGTGTTTCTTTTTCCTTCTTTGACCCATGGGATACAAGATTTATGTCTCCAGATAATTTCTTCCTGTGCCTATCTTTCAACCATGTGATTGTTGAGTAGTGATTTGTGCTCTTTTAGAGAATTGGTGAGGTCTTGTGTTCTGATCTATTGTTGAATGTCTTGAATTTGATGGTTGAGGATTTCCTGAGCATGGAAATTTTTTCAAAAAGTCGATTTATTCCATGACTTTAATTGTTTCTTGAGGTTTTTTATCTTCTGTTGAAATGTGTATAGAGGAGTTCCTGTTGTGATTGCTTCTTTTTTCCACCGTAGTTTTATGTTGGATTGAAAGTTTGGGTGTGTTAGCCATAATTTTTCAAAGCAAAAGGGTTTCCCTCCTGAGGTTCCACTGATGTTTATCAATAGGAGTATTGACCAGTGATCATATCTTGGAGTGTCGATCACAGTGGCATTCCAAGAGAGGCCATCCAACATGAAGGGTTCTGAGATTAAGAAGTGGTCTAATCTTCATGAGACATGTTGTGTCCCCAAGCATCTATTGGACTAGATGAAGATTCCATTATCCGTTTCTACGTCAATGATATTCAACTGACCAATGATTTGGTGTAACTTTTCACTGTCATTTGATAGTCTATGTGTTCCCCCCTTCTTTTCCTCTAGGCTTGTTATCATATTGAAATCTCCACCAAATATCCATCATTGATTACCAATATTATTAGCAATCCATTCCAAATGATGGACGAAGGCTTCCTTGTCTCCTGACATTGCAGGGCCATAGCAATTCGCGATAAACCATGAATTGTTTGAGCCAATGAGTTGGAAGGAGGTTGTGATGGTTCAGTTGGAGGTGAAGAATCCTGCTGCACCTTTTGCATCGACTTCCATTAAATTATCTTGTTTCCAACATTTTTTAAGTATTTGAGAAGCTTCCTATCCCATGCATTTAATTTCTTGCAAGAGAAGAATGTCTAGTTGTTCCTTCATTATTCTTTCCAAGAGCAAGCCTTGCTTGCTTCTTGCATTGAGACCCATTATATTCTAGGATAACATATTCATGACGATGAAGAGGTTTGAAGGGGATGAAAGCTATCCGAGATGAGGTGGATTTGGCCGGAGTTCACTAGGAAATTCCCCACATCTTGGATGAGTTGGTGCTTTGGCATTTTGCCCCTTTTTTTCTCTTCTTTTGTGGGTTTGCGTTGTTATTTAGAGCTTCCTTTTTGTATTCCTAGATTTGGATTAGCGCGGGTTGATCCTCCTACTATAGATTTGAGGAAAACTTTGTGGACTTTGCGTAGCTAATTGTAACACCATGTTTCCCCCAGTTTATAAAAATAACTATACTGGCCAAGAACTGTGGCAAACTCAAAAATGTGAATGTGTGATGTGAATGGACCTTGTGAAAAAGGTCGATGAATGTGAATAATATTATGAATATATATATATA
>SNQJ01S0000036.1:1226575-1249210 GCA_010110895.2 Picea sitchensis
GGATCCTCATGATTAATGAGGGATGGGGGGGGGTGAACCACCCATCCGTAGAGCTGTTAGGCCTTACCAGTGCAAGGGAAATCGGACCACACACAACCTTGCAAGAGGAAAAAGGCGTGAGGGAGAAGTGAGAAGGGGGCAGACACGAGGGGAGGAAGAGAACTCTTGNATATATTGCAGGACTGCTGAGAGGGGATATGATGAAAAAGAGACCACGATGGCTGAAGAAAGGTGGTGGAAGGCACCTGGAAAGGTGGCATTAAATTCCACCGAAACCAATACCGTATTTGGACTTCACTGGCCTGGAGAACCAAGAGCGGCTTGTTGTCCCCGAATTAAATGACTCACCAGGATTGGTACATATATGGATCCTCATGATTAATGAGGGATGGGGGGGGTGAACCACCCATCCGTAGAGCTGTTAGGCCTTACCAGTGCAAGGGAAATCGGACCACACACAACCTTGCAAGAGGAAAAAGGCGTGAGGGAGAAGTGAGAAGGGGGCAGACACGAGGGGAGGAAGAGAACTCTTGGAAACACAGAGTGAGTGATAGCAGAGAAGGGGGAGAGTAACCCTTGTTCTCGGTCACTGGGAAACAGAGACACAGTCTCATAGCATCGTGGTCTCAACTAGGGGGTGGCTAGTGGTAAATCCTATCGGAATCGTTGAGCCTACGGTTGGGTGGAAACAAGCACCCCTCTCAACAGTTGCACTCACCTCTGGTACTATTTCTGATAAGTGTTTTACATCTTGCATCATGAAATTTATATGCTGACATATATGCTCTTAGTCTGTGCATTTTTATGAATGGTTTGAGTATAAGACTGCCTATGTAGTGTTTTGATTCAGGAATGGTGGTTGCATTCTTATAATGGAAGGGCCACGTATGGCTTATGTTTATAAATATATTCATATGTATATACACACGTTGAATCAATTTAGAATTCAAGCCATTTCTCGAGAAATCTATACCCTTATCCGTATCAGGTGATACCCTGGATAAACCTCCCCATAGATACACCCTTTTTGAAAATCTCAGAAGAGGTAGCACTTTGTATGCAAAGACTCTACAGAGGCACAAAAGTCACAGAATCCCTTGAGGATTTGAAGAATAAGTATCGATCAACAGATGAGATTCTGTTGAAAGATCTGCGGTTATTCATGATCGTTATATAGAAGGAATAAACGAGGGAGTTAAATGCCTTAACCCTTTTTCCTTTATCTTCGTGAGTAGCAAAGAAATCGATACCGTAGATCCCCAGGGTCTGTGAAAGAATCTAGACCTTGGATTCATGTCCAGGCAGCTTAGGAATGGTGAAATGGAGAGATAGGTATGAGCCGTCAGATCTTGGTATAAATAGCCAACAGACGTTGGATATGTCAAGAGTTGCACGAGGTTTAAACCTCACGCGAAGAACAACAGAAGTGAAAGTCTCGAGAAGGAGTTTGTATCAGGATTTCACCATTCAGAAGTTCGGGAGTCCGGAGGACGAGAGTCCAAACACTCGACATCAGAAGTCCCGAAATAGAGAAAGAACCTGAGTCGTTCGTTGGAGGGAGGACATATGTCACGAAATCACCCATATCGGGGATTCAGACATCGAGAGTCATAGAGGGAAGTCTTTCGACTTCGCAGGTGGCGAAGTTGTGAGAGAATCGCAGGCGTCCATCTGAGGGGGACAGGAAACACCTTGTTGTATACATAGACCCTATAGGAATCACAGAGGTCGAGGAAATATTTCACGTTTTTAGAGAAGAGAAGCTCGAGAGGGATAGTGCCATTTTGTGCACAGAGCCTTAGCTGCAAAGGTCGCAGAGGAGAAGCAAAGGTCGAGACCTTTGATACTCAATAAATATTCCAAGGAGAAGGAAGAGAAGTGCATGTTTAAGGAGGAGCTACAACTGTCGTTAGATCAACTGGATTGAAATAGATCTGGGTCACCAAAAAAGTACGTCCACACGTGCGCAAAAGAGAGAAGAAACGGACGCCAGAGAGACTTCGTGGACAAGTGTCGAATTGTCATGGGCCATTGGATCGCACTGAGTTGTGAGGGAGTTAAGCCATAGAAGTAGCCATGAGAGAAGTTGTATGGATGGTGAAGACACTTCGAGATAGAAGTGGCGAACAACCGATAGTCGTTGGATCATGCAAAGTTGCAAGGCGGTTAGGATCGGTGCAGTTCAGAAGATGTATGAGTTCAGGATCTCGCATCTCATGGTTTTGCAAGAAGAGAGCACAAGATTTGGGTGCTCCAACTCATGAATTTGTGAAGCACAAAGTGGGAAGGAGAAAAATCTGAACCGTTGGATCCAGGAACGGGACGACCGTTGGATCAGAACTCCGTGGTGATATCGTATATCGGGAGTTCATGGGTTCGGAGGTTGGAAGGGGTCACTTTCGACCATAGAAGTCATGAAGTGCCGAGAGCTGAGGCTCGTGAGAACACGTGGCACATCCATCAGGTTGGGCCCGCGCGATTGATAGGTGGGCACGCATTGCCTGGAAAGGAGTCAACACTCTGTTGACTTCTCGTGTCTCGGAGATTTGTGAGATAGGAGCACGAAGGATCAACGCTTCAATTTGCGATGTTGTGAGTTGCGAGAAGTGAAAAGAGGAAGTCAACCATTGCTGACTTTTGTGTCTCAGGATTTCGGAGAAGAAGAACATGAGAGCTCGACGCTTCAACCTGCAAGGTTGCGAGTAGCGAAAAGTGTCAAAGGGAAGTCATGCATCGCATTTCCCAAAATCGAAAAAAGTCGATAAGCGCTTGGTTGGCTTAAACATGTAGACACGGGAAAGGGTCATGTGGACAAGACCCCAAGTGGGAAACCTACCACTCGCTAGCCCTGTCGAGGTTCAACACTTCATCATGTTGGAGTTTGCAGAGTCGAAAGACATGATGGTCTGGTAGTGCTGAGTTGGGAAGAGAGAAAGAATGCCATACTTGTTCGGCCTGTGGTCGCGACCCATGCTCACATGGAAATGGACAAGGAAGGAAGTAGCCTATGCTAAGACCCCCATAGGTATCTCAGGGATTCTAATCCTCGAGAATTCGACGAAAATTTTTGTTTTCCTTAGTGTCTTTGTGACACTAATCTAGAGGTATGGTGCATAGTTGTTGTTTTTGGTAGGGTTGTTCTAAGTGTACCAAATCTATTCCTGCCAGTTCTTGATGATCCAGATCTATGTCAAGGTCTCTAATTTTCAGCCTGATATTTGCACGAAGGGAGGTCTCTTAGTTTCATATTTAAGTGGATCCAGGGGTAGGTGGGATGGGGTTTGGAGAACCCTGGACTTGCGTTGGGACTAAGGCATTTGTTAGGGGGGCAGAGTGAATGATGGGATTTTATGATAGATCTGAATGGATTGAAATGAGTTATTGGTTGATGGTCCATAGGGGGCTTGTGGAGGTTCTCTTTTGGCAAGATTCTTGCGGCATCCCGTGACCTAGGTGAAATCATCCTTGTTTTTGTCAGGATCCTGAAGATTTGATTTGTTGGGTTTATTTAAGGGGAAGTCGTAGAATATATGGCCATTTTCATGGAATTTATGACATCAAAAAAGGATGTGAACGTAATCAAATGTTTGGGACCATTCTTCGTCCTGGTAGTCTGGGGTAATGGCTCCAGGGAGTGGTTTGGAGTGATTTAAGTAAACACAAATTCATGCATAAGAAGTGTACCTTCATTGTTTTTTTTCCTCTGAATCTTTGAAATAGATGCCAATCCTGTTGTCGATGCCTACGAGTATTTCTTCTAGCCATAACTCTTGAGGTAACAAGTACAATCGTAGCCATACCATTTCATGTGTGAAGTACTCCTTCCCTGGGATGAAATTTTATGTCCAAAAGACAAAGGAAAATACCTATCGAGTTGTAAAAGTATGGTCCTCCTTCAAATATTTGGATTATGTCCTCCAGTTTATGCAGGATTATGGTGAAGAATCCTTTTGATCTGGGTTGGAGTGTTAATATTATGGTAGTTGTAGGAGGTATTTACCCCCACGTGTGAACCTCACGAGAATAGAAGACTCCAAGAAGCAAGAGAAACCCTAATGACTTTGCTAATAACCCTAGAAGCCTTATCAACTCAAGAAGATAATTTATTAGGCCATTAGCCTCCAAGAGAAGAAGTCAGCCAGAAATAATAATAATATACTAAACAAACACTATCGAGAAGGAGAATTCAGTCCCAACAAATATGGCAGAACCAGTATAAATATAGCGTGCCAGTTCTCATTTGACAGTATCTCAGAATTGCAGTTTTCCTAGTTGGTGCACACTGCAGTTGCAGTCTTGTGCATAGGTTTGGACAAGAGTTGCAGGTGCAGCTGCAACAACAACTAGTTCTCAGTATTGGCTTGAATATCTCTTGGCTAGGGTTTGGACTATCTGATCGGATTTTTGTGATGCGCTATCCTTGGGGAAAGGTGCACTACTCTTTGCTTGGCTATCTAGCATAGGGTTTTCTTCCGGAGGAATTCTCAGTCAAGGTTAAGGTGCTCGAAGTGAGGCTTCAGCCTATGGTTGGGTGACAAAGGTATCATCAATGGTAAAATGAGCACACCATATTCTATATTCTAACAGGTTATGGGCCCACACCCCTTCAGTCAGCCTAAAATGCTGGAAGGAAACATAGTCACCAGATATTGAGCTCGTTGAGATACTGTCGCTAGAGTTACTAGGAGGAGCAGTTTCCAAAAGCACTGCAGCTAGGGTTACTAGAAGAAGCAGTTGCAAAAACCCTAATCCTCTTGTTGAAGCACCTTAAGTGACGAGATTGACCTAATCTTCAAATATATAAGTGCGCCCTATCCCAGAGCATCTCCTGGTACTCTCAGAAGACCAAGATGTGAAGTTTGAATTTCTGATCAAATCTAGGGTTTGACCAAGTCAAGCAAGACATGACGAACTCTATGAAGTCTGAGAATAAGCTAGATGGATCCTCTAACTTTAGATCATGGAAGACAAGGATTGAACTCATCCTTGCTAAGAATAAAGTGCTAGATATCATGAAAGGAAAGATCGTGAAGCCATAGTTTGAAGAAGGAGAAGAGAAGGAACCACATAATGTTGTAGCTATGGAGAAGTTCAAAGGCATTGACATCAATGCCATGAGTATCATAGTGGATTCCATAAAATACCACCTGATACCCTACATCTCCCATATTGACTCATCGAAGAAGATGTATGATGCCCTAACAAATATCTTCTCACTCAGAAACATTGGACAAGTTATGAGTCTAAAGAATGAGCTCCGTGACATGAAGATGAATGATGACGAAAGCATAACATCATACTTTGTAAGGATCTCCCAGTTAAGAGATCAACTACAAGCTATTAAAGAGATCACTTCAGAGAAGGAATTGGTGAACATAGTACTCAATGGTCTTCCCAACACATGGGATGCATTTTCCGCAAGCATGAACACAAGGAAGGAGTACCCGACATTTGAAGAACTTTGGACTTGCTGTGCTTAAGAATAATCAAGGATAAATGCAAAAGAGAAACCCCAAAAGAAGTACGATGATCAACCCTTCACAACAAGATTCAAGAACTTCAGGGACAACAGAAAGTTCGATTCAAGAAGGAAGCCAAAACAACGAAAATTTATATCAAAAATACAATGCTTCAACTGTCAGAGGTACAGTCACTACAGGAATCAGTGTCCTGAGCTAAAGAAAAGGAAGGAGAAAAATGAAGCATCAATTTCTGAAGGAAAGGAACCTACTAAGAAGACCAAGCAGGATGGAAGATACTTCTTCTACTAAAAGGTAATAACACTCTTCTTATTTGTTGTACATATCTTTCTTGCATTGTCTTTTTACATATCTTGTATATCTATCTCTTGGAAGACAATGTGTTCCAAGAAGAACTATACCTAGGAAAGAACAAACAAGATGAAAAGAGTTATCATTAGATATTACACGTGAAAGAATGAAATATATCATGTGAAAGCCATTACAAGATAAGCTGAAATCATAATCAATCTTGAAGAGATTTAGAAGTCAGACATCAAGAGAAATTGGAGAAAGACTTATGACAACAACTAAGATGGAAGCCTGGACAGAGAGAGCCAATTATATATTGCAGAAGACAATAAGGATGTAGATGGAAGTATGGACTCTATCAGACGAAGGGATTCGATTATATGCACTCTTACATGAAGAAAGGATTAGGAGGGAGATAATCCTATGATCCATTGAAGATGATGAAATGTATATATCCATGATAACAGTCATGAAAGGAAACACATGTTCAGTTCATTTGCAGAAGAAGAATTCCTCATAAGCCTTAAAGTTTTCCTGGTTGTCCATCCAGATCCATGATCCTATGATTAAAGGTAGAAGTGGAATCTCTAGGGCATGGAATCTATAAGAAACTCCATGGACCCAAAAGTAAAATAAAAGCATGAAGATTCCAAGAAATAAAGAGAAGCCAGAAAAACCAGTCATTGTATCAAGAATCGCAAGATTACCAGCCTGATATGAACTCACTAAAAGCAATCAAGTAGAAGAACTAAAATTCGTGATGAAGAACAGTGTACAGAAGACTTATGAATGAAAGCATTGCAAGATCCAGAACGAGAGGTTCTCCCAGATGGAGGGAGAAGATTATGATGATTAATCGTTCCAGTACACCAGACATATCACTGCATGAGTCATTATATCATCCGCAACATCCATGATTCAGAATTCTACATCAGACAAATGCAAAGAATGTTCTCCAGAGAAATTGAATAAAGAGTGTATGAAGAGCAATATCAAGACTTTGAGGCATACCGAAAAGATACTCATGTATGCATATAAGAAGAAGACAACTTGGCGGAGAACCTCCAATGCACAACAAAAGCATGGTGAAGATTTCCTATAACATCAAGATGACTACTCAGAAGATTAGATCTCATGATGACAGAAGAAGTGCCACATGAATATGTTCCAATTCTCCAACTATACTCTATTCTTCAGATCTACATGAATCCTTCACAGTGTTCCAGACTACAGTACAAGCATTACACTATCCATGATAAAGTCCAGAAGGGAGAAAATGATTTCTCAAATACATATCTCCACAAATGAGAAGATAAGAATACATTTTGGTAAAGCCTCTTTTCAAGATTAAAGAACTTGCATACTCAAGTTAGAGCTCATGGAAATAACTCTCTTAGCTGGAAGGGAAGACTCTCCAAACTAGAAGAAGGTATGAAAACATTTATTTTTTTGATTGAAATAACTCTCCAGTTAGGAGGGAGCATTGAAAATATTATTGTAATTGAAAAATAGTCCATATTGGACAGATGCTTTCCTGTTTGGAAAGTGGATTGAGATTTCTGACGGACAGTGACTTCCCATTATAGTTAACATGGGAGGCAGACTGATTGTTGATGTATCATAGACAACGAATTCCCATTATGGAGAGTGGTCTAGGACAATCATTCTTCTTGGCAGTCACTTTGAGTAGTGGTCAAGTAGAATGGTCCACCTCGCAGGGCAGTCATTCTTTCGAAGTTCACAGTTGTGAGCAGTTTCGAAGAATGGTCAGTTTTGTGGGTTGATGCAGGAAAAACATTCCTCGAGGTTTATAAATTCTCTCTAGGTTACACTTTGTTTAGTGTCAGAGGAATGGTCTAGGGTGGGGAATGGTTTGGATGGTTATTCCTCGAGGACATACTCATTCTCTCCCGGTTACACTTTGCTTAGTGTCGGAGGAATGGCCCAGGGTGGGGAATAGTCCAGGATCAACAATTAGGGACAGTCATTCCTTAGGGAAGACTCATTCTCTCTAGGTTACACTTTGTTTAGTGTCGGAGGAATGTCCCAGGGTAAGGAATGGTCGAAAAATTTCTTAGGGAAGACTGATTCTCTCCAGGTTACAGTTTGTTTAGTGTCGAAGGAATGGCCCAGGGTGAGAAATGGTCCAGGCTCAGAAATCAGAAATAATATTTCTTCCTTGTTTGTGAAGAATAAGGCAGATAGCCCATTGCTGATGAGGGAAGAAATTATTTCAGATCTCACAAATGTGAGTGAAAGATTGGCCCAGAGGATTCAGTTTATCTTTAATTTTATTTTTCTATGTAGGACGACATCAGATGATTGTTATGGACAGTAGAGATATACTACTATGGTGGATATGTTCCATTGTTCGTGAGGTAGATATTCTTTCAGATCTCATAGATGTGAGTGAAAGAGTATCCTAGATAATTCAATCTATATCATAACATTGTTTCTATGCAGTTGAAGACTACTGTGGTGGCAGACATTCTTTCAGGTCTCACAGACGTGAGTGAAAGATTGGCCCAGATGATTCAATTTTTATCATAACATTGTTTCTATGCAGGATGCTCTCAGATGTTTGTTATGAAGACTATATGAGAGTAGATGAGGACTATTGTGGTGAATATGTTTCACCGTTCGCAACCATACGTTGTTGATCAAGTACTTATGTATTACTTGATGTGGTAGTGAACCACTAGATTGTAGTTATGTACTACTATGAATAGACAAAGGTGTGTTCTATCCTTTTCTTAATTGCCTTGAAGACTATCAGCAATTTATTGGAGATAATGATCATTTAGATGAATGATGAACATAGATTTTCCAGACGAAAAACAATTCAAAGATTTTACTCTTCTTGTATCACTCTATGGTGAGAGTGACTTATCTAGAATCATATATAATTACTCATATGAAGTATGGTTTTGAGATTTGATGCAGCTGATGGTGATAGTGATGCTCATGCTCTAGTCATGAAATAGTCGAGATGAGTATATTGATGCTATCGGGTAAATGGTATGTTTTTGTGCTCAAGTCCATTACCTATAAAAACCTCTCTAGCTAGGAGGGAGTGTTAATATTATGGTAGTTGTGGAAGGTATTTATCCCCACATGTGAACCTGACGAGAATAGAAGACTCTGAGAACCAAGAGAAACCCTAATGAGTTGGATAATAACCCTAGAAGCCTTGTCGGCTCAAGAAAATTTATTAGGCTATTAGCCTCCAAGAGAAGAAGTTGGCCAGAAATAATAATAATATACTAAACAGACACTATCCAGAAGGATAAGTTGGCCCCAACAAATCTGGCAGAACTAGTATAAATACATGGTACCAGTTCTCATTTGACAGTATCTCAGAATTACAGTTTTCCTAGTTGGTGCGCACTGCAGTTGCAGTCTTGTGTGCAAGTTTGGAGGAGAGTTGCAGGTGCAGTTGCAGCAGTAGCTAGTTCTCAGTATTGGATTGAATATCTCTTGGCTAGGGTTTGGACTATCTGATCATCTTTTTGTGATGCACTATCCTTGGGGAAATGTGCACTACTCTTTGTTTGTCTATGTAGCCTAGGGTTTTATTCAGAAGGAATTCTCAATCAAGGTTAAGGTGCTCGGAGGGAGGCTTTGGCCTATGGTTGGGTGACGAAGGTATCATCAATGGTAAAACGAGCACACCATATTCTATATTCTAACATGGAGGTCGTAGTGAAACTTGGGATTCCACCAATGTTGAATCCATTTAACTAAATATTTTTATGATGGCCATAGTCCCAAAAATTGTCCTATTAGGGAAAAATCCTTCATGTATTGTTTCTGGTCTTCTATCCTAGGAGATATGATAGTATATTTGGGTGCTACAAGATCCTGCAAAATGCATTTTCCTGGTTCCCAGGAGAAATCTACTTTTGGATGGTTTGATTTAGGGTCAATCTCCATTCGTTTCTCCTTCGACAACTCATCCTCCTGAAGGATGTTTTTCAATTCATATTGAAGCTCAAAGGGAAGATGTTTGAAGTTCTTGAAGCCCTTCTTAGGGATGATGAAAGAGCTATAAGAGGGGCCATGAGGCCCCCCTTCCTTGACCTCCATGGTCACAACAAGGTCTTAGGGCGATGTGCACGCAGGGGTTTCGATGCAAGAACCCTAGAAGAGATTTTTTTCTTTGTGGTAGAATTACTATAGTTATTATTACTATCTTATAAATTTATTATAGTTTTACTTTAGTTATTATTTATATATATATATAATAATAATAATAATAATAATAACAATAATAATAATCTAATTTTAAGGTTAAAAGTACATAAAGGTATTCAACATATACCTCAAGGTGGCCCTAACAAGAATTGAACCTTGCCGAAGGGTAAAAAACTCCTCACTTTCCACCGTTGGATCCAACTCCTTTGGGCATTTTTTCTTTAAATTAAAAATATTATCAAAGCCTAAAAATTATTGTGTGAAAGGCTGATGTAGAATTTGAAATACTAAAAACTTTTCATCTCAAGGAATTTGAAGTCTCCCTTATAAGAACATGTGTTTCCTCCGTAGAGGTTAGAAGTGTAAATCCTTGGTGTCTAGCTTGGATACAATCTTAAAACTAGATTACTATTATTATTATTAGTATTCAAAACAATTTCATTTTTTTAGTATGTAGATCATTTATTGATGTCGCAACAAATCTTAAACTATTTTTAAATCTTGTATTTTCTCCATTCATTTCCTTAGATTCCAAATTAGTTAATTACTATCTTTTCTTGAATTTACGAAATAACTGAATTATGAAAATGAAACAAATGAGAAAAAGAAGACACTATCCACACAAAAATGAACACAAGTTATATCCTTGGAAACCCAATATAGGAGAAAACCTAGCTAGAAGGTGAGGCCTATGCTCTAATCTCTTTTCTTTAGTTATGGAAATGTAAATAAAACGAAAGAGACACTCATTGTTGAGTTTACTTTGACATCATGGCATGTATAGCTACTACATAATATTGGATGCTCTACTCATATATGGAACCCATTCTCCTTCTAGCATCTTGGTATTGAACATAGCTCGATATCCATCTACAGTTAGCATCCCGACTTGCTCCTTTTCCCTAGAATTCGATTTATTCTCAAAACTCTTTAATTTATTTAATATTTTTATTTTAGTTCCTTAATTAAACTTAGACTCATACTTAGTATTAGCCTTAGATTCTTGTTAATATTCTAAGTTTATAATTTATTGACTAATTAATATTTTATCTTGAAAAGGTCTAGCATTTCATTTTTTCCTAGTCCACTTAGGTTTATCGAATCAAGTTTTAATTTCATGACGTGCCCTTTAAGATGCACCTACGTGATCCAAGGGTTCCACTCGCCTTTGACTGGTTTTGGAAGTTTGTCCGACCCTTTGGAGACAACACTCCATTTGATCGACCTTGTGACAAACTAAGGGATTCTAAGGAATAAGGACTCTACCTTATTGTGAGCCCCTTAGAAATATTCATGAGAAATTATCTCAGTCTACCCTCAGGATATCGTGGACCACTAAAAATATGTAATCATTAAACTACAGGTTTGTCCACAATGGGAGTTATAGTAGGTTGTGACATGGATGCTACCACACCTCTCCCTCAATGTTTTGTTTCTGCGCATGGCCCCTTTACTCCATATGTGATTCTAATTAGCAAGCATCGTCAAGCCTGCATCCACTAACAAAAACAATGTCAAAAGTATATATACATAAATCATATCCAAATCAATCATTTGTCATATGTGCATAAAATGAAATACTCAAACAAATACAATCAACTCCTTGACTCAATCCGAAGTACGAGGAAGTTCACTGATGCCATCAACATCCATATCCTATCACGTGTCTTGCACATTCATGAAAAATCGTTAATATCATTTGTCGATATATATACATCAAAATAACAATAAGTCAAAACACATCATCGTCATCATATATAACCCATAATCGAAATGAAATCACAATTTACCATAATCAGATCACTTTCACACAAGTGTCCTCAAATAATATGGAAATAAAGGTGTGCTCAGTAGAGTGGGATGATACACAGTTAGCCCACCATGATGGAATATTTAAAGTAACTATTGCACATTATTTCCAGAATATTTTGAACTTAAAAGTAAATTTCATGACCCTCTACATTATCTGGTTATCAGTTCGGAAAAACTAGCAAAGATTCTGGATTCACCTAGTGTATCGCCATTTGTTGTGCACGCACAATAACCTCCCAATATTCTTATTTTAGCGTCTCTGTAAGACAATAAATTGTCCCCCCTACAATTATTGCTACTAGGAAAATTGCACCATGTCTCTCATGTAAATGAATAATCCATAGTTTTCCTCACACTATCCCTACTTTACCATTTTTAGTTTCTACATGGATCACTTCAACCCATCGATCCACACTTCAGCGAGTCCCCTCTTCCTACGTTGATACATAGCATACCAGTGAGTGCATCCTTTTTTTCACCTCCACATTTTCATTCCAGTAATATCTTTGTAAATACATAGACCACCATCCTTCAAACTTGACGAACATGTCATCCCACTTCTACTAAAGCTCACTACATATGCTATTATCATTAGTGAATTGGTAAAGATCATGCTAAGACATCAGTACTTTCCATGCAATTATAGTCTCCATGCAGATTCATTTCACTAGCTAGATTCCTTCCATTTTCGTCAATGCACTGTATATAACTACCATCCCTCCATATCACTTCATTACACCGCATATCAGCGAGGTTCATCTCTTCATCTCCCATGCAATACTTTTTGATGAATTTATCTATCCCATCACCAAGGCGTTATCAGAAGGATATCCAACCCTTATCATCATCGAGTGCATCAATGATGATCTTCTTTCTTTATCTTACATTGACCCAGTGAGCAAGGCCCACCTTGTTCTTCATCCTATCTTATCCTCCTCTATCTTGATTCCTTCTTTTTGTTCCCATCAGTAACTATATGGATAACTGGTAACTGATACCTATCGCACATGTTCTGCTTCATGATCACGGTTACAATCAAACATGTCTATGTTGCTAACATATTTAATCGCACATGCCATACTATCTTGTTTAGTTTGCACTTTTTTATTTTACGACTAAATTTTTATTGTAAGAGAACTATATAGAATCATATGGGTTAACCACAACACATGTTGGTCTTGCAATGGCTATGAAACATTATTTGGAAGAAACTCAATCCTCTTGGCTTCTAGATAATACTAAGCACTCTGAACATCAGATGGATGTTTTGGTGGATTTATAATTTCATGCTATTTATGCATCACTGCAGTGTGAATGGATTAATTAATATGTTATTCGTCACATATGACATCAGAACTTCTGGAATCAATTTTTGGTGAAGCAACAATGAAAGAAGGACCCTAACTTCCATTAAAAAATCTTCTTGAGCATAATTTTTTTATGTTTCTCAAAATACATTTCTCGTCATTGGAGCAAACTAGTTGTATGATTTTTTCCATTCCAATTTCAACAAAACTCACGGAATCAAAATCTGAGGCCCGTAAGTGATAAAACAATCATCAGGGATTTATACCCTAGCCATCTCTATCATCCATGACACCAATCCAATGTTCAAATGCCATGTTAAATTATTTTTCTACAAGCGTCACCCCATACTCTTTCCATTGCAAAAAGATGTACTTATAATGGATGTTGTATGAGTAATTTATGAGACAAGAAACTTAAAAACCTCTTTCAGCAAAGTGACTGGTTAGTATTCTCCATTTCACTCCCATGCACAAAAAAATTTCATTGAACTACATTTATTTCAATTTAAAATCATTTAATTTAAATTTATTTAAATTTAAGCTTCAAATAACCTTAATGCATTTCAGTTACATGGTTTGAATTAAAATATTATTTAACATATATGTAAATGTCAAATCAATAGGTCAAGGAAATAAATAAGACATATGTTGGCTTAGGAGCATGTGAGGAATCATTTAATATACTATAAATGAGGTGGAGTTGGGGGAAACACGACCCATGTGCTCCATACCTTTCCATGTTAAGACACATTAAATACTTCCCCCTTCCTTTTAAATCCCTTAACAAACTTATAAAAACCAACATGCATAAATTATCAAAGACTTTAGAACAAGCTCATTGAGGGAGATGGGATGAACTATGCCGCGTGATCAGAGGAGTTAATAGTAAGTGGTATGATGTCAATCAGAGTAGTTCAAAACAAGTTCTTTGATTTACATTGAAGAGGTACCCAACAATGTTTCCAAATATATTCTCACCACGTGAGTTTATTGTTGGACACACAGACCACACTGAGAGGGTGGGTGACTCAGTGTAGGGCCCTTTTTCAAACTTCCCTTCACAAAATTCCTTAGTTAGCAATCACCATTTATTCATCACTTACTTACTGTTATTTATAACCAGTTAAATGTTAACATATATCAACAACATGTAACAACAACATATATCATCAATAAGTCATCACCACAAGAAACACAAATAACACAAGATGTATGTACAATTTCCTTTTTATTATGGACTACAATCCTTGTGTTATCAGCATAAACTAAATAGAGTTGCAACGCCACAAGAGAACCAACTCTGATATGCAAGAGTCAACTTACACAACTCAACACCAACTGAGAAGAGGAATCAATCCTCAATAGATACCAATCTGTCAACAGGTACGCGATCTGTCAGTAGTGCAACACGTGTATGTACGTACCCTACCAACAGTACAACTTGCGTATGTGCATAGCATGTCTATACTCCTGTCTATACTAGAACCTACAACCTATGTATTCCTTCTGAACAATTAGGGTTTTATCTCAATGAAAAACGCAGATCCTATGCAACCTTCATTCACATTCACTTCTATCTTTCACTGTCCAATCTGTACCATAACCAATCTCAAGACCTCCAAACTCTCCAATAACTTACTCATGCTCCTCAACCATACAATATGAATTCTACACAAACATAAATAACCAATATACTATGGCAACCATATCAGTACTAAAACATAAGAGTGTTTTTCACTCTATCAATCAATCAACATAACCATATCACCACAACCGTACCAAGAATTCCTTAAGCATTCACCATACAATAAGCAAGATTATCCATAAAGACAACCATGTAACCATACCAAAACTTTTATTGCAGATCTTACCCCATAGAATAAAAATATGGAACTTGCTTCAGACTTCAAGAACCTGGAATCAACTCACACTCAAGTCTTCATGACTTCCTCCAACTGTATGCGCTCTGTCCTCCTTCATCCCATGTGTGTACGTGCTCTAGCTCAGTGTAGCCCACATATGTACGCTCTCTGGCCCACTGCTACTCACATACTCCTTCAAAGACTAGGGTTTTTGAACTTTTGAAACTTTTGTCGTCAACATCTCATACTTACGGAAACTTTGATGCATCCATGGGATCCTCCAGACACTCTGTCTCTTAGAATATATCTTCCATATGTTCCCAAGAGATGTATTTACAAGAGAACCCTTGCCTCTTATTTATACTCTCCAAGTAGCTTCCTTAGAAGCATATTCTAAGCCACTTTGTCCACATGGCCACTTTGTCCAACCTTTCCTAATTTGTCGCTTGTCCATATATCAATAGCCACTTGACCACTTAACCCACTTTCTTCATTTTAGGGTTAACCTTCTCATAACTAATTTCCATAATTAGAAATTTCTCCATTTACTTTATTATTTAAATAATCCTCCTTGACTTTTTCACTTCAATTTATTATTTAAATAATTTCTTCTTTGTGAGCACTTTGAATTTTTTGACCTTTTAGGGCTTCTAGCCAACATATGAGGGTCCTCCAACTTCATAAGGACATAACTCTCAAACCGTGAGGAGTTATCTAACGTTCCACATACCACTAGAAATGCCATGAAAATCAATATCCATCTAGGATAGTTTCGCTGACAAATTCACTGATATTTATCTCATTATTCCACAATTAAGCATGGGTTCTCCAACCACACTTCTAGGATAACTCAACTACAAAGCGTCTTCCCATGAGGGATTTCGCCATAAGGGGATAGCTTTGGATTTCACCCATTTGTACTCCTTATCAACCCTGATAAGATAAGAATGATTCATTTTTACATCAATCCAACTATGCATCATATATCAATGACAACACATTGATCCTTTGTGGTGTAGACGCCCTTCCCTTAGGCCTGAGATCTGTGTAGGATCTTCACTAGACCACACCAAGGGTTAATTAAACCCCTTATCCAAGACTCCAATGAGTTCGAGTCTCGCGAGTTGGATAATCTGAGTGCAATTCCACAACTCTCAGAAATCACCAAAATGAGAAATGTGAATGGGCTAAGGTGTAAGCCCCCTCCCTTCATTCCCTACTCCGATAGGACCACACCCATGCATAAATGTAAGATCATTTCGCAACTTGCGACTTCGCGAGTCGGAGTGTTGAGATCTCATGCTCTTCCCTTAAGAATCACCGAAACGTGATAAGTCAACAGAGTGTTGACGCCTCCCAAGCTACGTGTTCATGCCTATTGTCGCTTGCTTTCACCTTTTATGCACACTACGTCAGTTCCACCTGTTGCGCATGACTTCAGCATTGGACATTTCGTAAGCTCTGTGATTACAACAAAGGTTTATACACCCTGAAACCCTAATATGCAATATGACACGGGGGGTTGATCCAATGGTTCTCCTGCTGTTGAGATCCAATGACCTAGATTTCCTACCTTATACACCTCACGAATTGGGACTTGGAATGACCCAGGAATTGGTATGCCTTCCAAACCCACGAACCTCGAAGCCTCGAGGAAATCTGACGACTTGAATAAAACATGATCAACAACTCCAGTTGTTCCTCGGCTCCTAGGTGATGGGTTCCTTATGAGATTATGGGTGTTGATAGACACTCAATCTTAATCCCTCTGCTGGTCTATCAGATCCAATGGCCCACAAAACTTCAACACTTCTCCTTGAAGCTATTCGACCCTCTATTTTCAATTGCATGAGGACTTCTTGCCAAATGACGTGACGTCCTCCCTCCTGAACTGAACTCCCACAAGACGATTTCGAACTCTGTGTCCCTTTGAACACTTCAAAGTTTCTATCCCTTATGAGATTTCACTTGCGAATTCAAGGCTTTCAAAAGGGTCTCTTCTCGCACTCCTTACCACAAATTTCAAATAACATTTGGTTATTTTGGACCTTCAACTCTACGCTCTCTGCAAAAATAGTATTTCAATATTCCTCTTGGGTTTGTAAAATCCAAGAGCTCACACAACCTGTGAACACCTTGGATGGATATGTGCCTTGCTATCACTTCTTCCTTTAAAGACACAATTGTATACTTCCTGAGAGTTCTGAGATGAAACCCATAACCTGGTCGACACAGTACTTGCAAAACCTCCACTGCACTCTTTGCAAGAATTCTCAGAAAGAGAGACAACTGAAACTCATTCTCCCCTTATCCAGAATTCAAACATTCAACATAGAATTCTAGAGCCTGCACACACACATAGAATTGAACGGAAATGCATACAGAGAATGCAAACAAGCCTGTAACATACCATTTAATAGGTGGTTCCAACAACCATAACACACACATAGATTTGGAATCAAAGCTTTCTTCCATTAATTCCAGTGGTCCTGTACATGGAAAATAACAACTAAATGCATACAAATCCTCTATGCTATTCTATTCTCCTCTGTACCTCTACAACTTACGAATTCTGAATTATGTTGTTACAATGATACAACTATCTAATCTATCATTTAAATCTACCTACTTGCATTAAACACACATAAATTCCTATTGCATTAAGCGGATAGGAACATATTCTCCAAAATCAGTTTGGATCTTCAAGGCATAAATGCAACTCCACTTTCCTCCCATCCATTACATTAATGTTTCAGATTTTGAAATTCACAACGTTTTCAAAAAAACGTATTTAATTGCATCTACACATCCAACTGTCTCCTTGGTTTTGGGCACGCACCTGGGTTTTATACTATTCTCCTGCATCATACTCCCTCGCTTGAAAATTTTCATGAACTTTTGTTCATGAGATCTTGCAAGGTCTAGCCATGACTTTGAATTTATGCTTCATTCTCCTAGATGGCATCTTCAATTGGATGTCCTTTCCACTTGATCAAGTATTCAAAATACTCTTTTCTCCTGGTCTTCTTGCTAATCCTCTTGTCAATTATGCTTTCCATCTATGGCTTTTCAGCTACAGGCATTTATTTTGTCCATTGAATCTTTTCTTGTTCATCTTCTGCTCCTGCTTCTTCAGCTCTGTAAGGGTACAAATCTGCGACATTGAATATTGATGGGAATCCAACCCCATCAGGTAATTCAATATCATATGCATTTGCCCCAAATTTCCTTATGACCTTGCACATTCCAATTGTTTTCATCTTAATCTTGTTATACGCTCCCCTTGGGAATCTTTCTTTTCTCAAATGCACAAGAATCAAATCATCAACTTAAAATTGAAGTTCTTTCCCATGTTGATCTGCTCTACGCTTATACTATTGACTTGAACTATGTAACCACTCCATAATTCTACTATGAATCTCTTTCATTCCTTATGCAAAGTCCTTTGCACTAGCACTCTTGAATTCAACTTGTTTTGAATCTTTCAACTCAGAAACTCCCCTTGGTTGCATTCCATATACAATCTGGAATGGACTCTACCCTATGCTTCTATTGAGTGAATCATTGTAAGCTAATTCTACCGGTGGAAGAATGTGATCCCATTGACTATGGTGTTCAGTCACTAAGCTTCTTAACAAATCTCTGAAGCTCTTGTTCACGACCTCTATCTCTCCATCCGTCTGAAGATGATATGATGAGATAAAAGATAAGTTTGTCCCTAGCTTCTTCCATAAGGTCCTCCAGAAATGTCCCACGAACTTGGTATCTCGATAAAAAACAATACTCTTTGGCAAGCTGTGAATTCTGACGACTTCCTTGAAAAGCAGGTTCGCAATATGAGTTGCGTCGCTGGTTTTATGGCATGGTATGAAATGTGCCATCTTTTAAAATCTGTCCACCACTACAAAGATTGAATCATATCCCGTCTGTGTCCTTGGCAGTCGTAATATGAAATCCATTCTCACTACATCCCATGTCCTTTCAGGTATGGGTACGGGATGGTATAACCTTGTGTTCTGCCTCTTTCCCTTTGTGTGTTGGAAAATTATTCATCTATCCAAAAATTTCTTCACATCCGTTCTCATCCCCAGCCAGTAATATGAGCCATTCATCTTTGAGAACATTTTTTCATGACCAAAGTGTTCAGACAATCCTCCACTGTGCTTCTCCTTTAGCAGATTCTCCCTCATGGAGCATTTCAGAATACATAGTTGATTCCCTTTTAACAATAATCCATCTTGGATCATGTATTTGGTCCATTGGATTTTGTCCCTGAGAATTGGATCATCTTGGTACAATTCTTTGAGGTTATAAAAACCGAAAGTCTTGACTCTAAATTCCTACATAAGAAAACATTTCCTGCTCAAAGCGTCAACAAATTTGTTAGTAGTTCCAAAAATATGCTTAATCGCAAAAGTAAAATTCTACATGAACTCAACCCACTTAGCATGTTTTTGGTTCAACTTCTCCTGTCAAGTCACAAATTGCAAAGTGTGATTATCGTTGTACAAAATGAACTCTTTAAGAACCAAATAGTGCCTCCATTTCTTGAAGGTTTGTATGATTGCGTAGAATTCTTTGCCATACATGGAGTACTTGATATTTTCTTCATTCAGTTTTTCATTGAAATACACGATCGGCCTGTTGTCTTGAGTCAAGACCGCTCCAATGGAAAGTCCACTTGTGTCACACCTGACCTGGAATGTCTTGCTGAAATCTGGAAAAACCAGAATCGGTTGCTCAATGATCTTCCTTTTCAGCAGGTTGAAGCTCTTCTTCACTTCGTCTATCCAGTGAAAATATTTATGCTGTTTCTTCACCATATCCATCATAGATGCACTAATTCCACTGAAGTTTCAGATGAATTTCCTGTAGAAGCTAGCCAACCCATGGAAGCTTCAAACTTTGAATATGCTCTTCGACGATGGCCAATTCTTAATCACCTTTATCTTCTCTGGATCCATTTTCAATTCATTTGCAAAGATAACAAAACCCAAATAAATGAGTTATTTCCTCATAAATGATGATTTCTTCATATTGATCAGCAATTTCTCTTGTTGCAATATCCTCATCACGACAGCTAAATGCTTCAAGTGTTATGCTTCAGTTTTGCTAAATATTAATATATCATCAAGATATACAATCATAGATTTTCCAATGAAGTAATTTAGAACCTCGTTCATTAACCTCATGAAGTCTCTCGGTGCATTCGTCAAGCCAAATGACATGACAAGCCATTCGTATAACCCCTCACTGGTTTTGAATGATGTCTTCCATTCATCACCTTCCCTCATTCTAATTTGATGGTATCCTCTTTTCAAATCAATCTTTGAAAAATATTTTTGTTCGCTCAAGCAATCCATCAAGTCACCCATCCTTGGCAAAGGGAACCTATATCTAATGGTAATCTTATTGATCACCCTTGAGTTAGTACACATTCTCCTTCCACCATCTTTCTTTATTCTGAGAACTATCAGAACAACGCATGGACTCAAGCTCTTCTGAATCAATCCTTTTTCCATCAAATCCTGGACCTGTCTCTTAACTTCTTCATTTTCCTACAGCGTCAACCGATACATTGCTTTGTTCAACAAAATGGTTCTAGGTATAATATCAATGTGATGAATTATACTCTTGATAGGTGGCAACGAACGGGGTAGTTCGTCCACTATTATATCATCAAATTCTTGCAGCAACTCCTGTATTTCTTCTGGAAAATCATCTATTTCCGTACTGTTCAAAACAATTTTGGGCTTCCTAACCACAATAAATTGTCTGTCGTCTGTCTTCTTAACCTCCTTAATAATTTCCTTCACTCATGAAAATTATGATGTTGTTCACCTTTGGTACCACTTTTTTATCCTTAATAGGTAGCAACATGTGCGTTCTACCATTTTTTTCCAGAGTGTATGTGTTATTTTTCCCATCATGCACCAAATTTCTGTCATATTTTCATGGTCTACCCAACAATAGATGACAAACATCCATGGGAATGACATCACACAAAATCTCATCTTTATATCCCCCTATTTTAAATTCAACTAAAAATTGTTTAGTTACATTTACTTGATGTCCTTTTTGTAGCCACAAGACTTTATACAGGCTTGGATGTGCAACAGTCTCCATCTCCATCTTTTCTACCATTTCCATAGATACAATATTTCTTTTACTACCATTTTCCACAATGACCTTGCATACCCTATCTTTGGTCTTGTAAGTAGTCCGAAACATATTGTTTCTTTGGGATTGATTCTCTGGCTCCTTCTCTGGATTCAAGAGAACTTTCCTCATCATCAAAGATCTTCCGCCCTCATCGTCTTCTTCCTTAACATTTTGTCCTTGAGCTTTGACAATGTGAGTTTCACCACCTTTCTTCCTATTTGGACACTCATAGAATTTATGTCTGATATTTCGATAGACAAAGCATTTCACTTCGCCTCCTCTGCCTCTTCCTCTTCCTCTGGCTCGAGGAAAAGTATTTCTATCAGCGTACTGCCTCCCCTATGAGCTTCCTCCTCTCTTAGACTCAGTTTGTGGTTTCTTCCCCTCTTCTTTAGGATTCTGATTTTTGTCTTAGGTAATTGTCTTGCCTCTACTTTGACTTCTGCCTTGACCTATTTGACCTTGCTTTCGGCTCATCTTCTCTTCAGCTTCCAGAGCCAACTGATAAGCATATTCTATGGCTCGGATGGTTACCATGCTCATCTCGTCCTGAATATCATATCGTAGACCATTCATATACCTAGAAACTTTCTCATCATCACTTTCTTGATGACCTGCTCTAATGTTTATCCTGTAGAACTCTTTGGTGTATTCTTTCACCGTCATCAGCTTCTACCTCAAATTTTGCATCCTCCAAAACAGATTGATTTGATAATCCCTAGGTATGAATTTGGATTTCATTTTTGCAACCATTCTATCCCAACTCTTGATTTTTTGCTTGCCCTTGCAACGCATATCAACCTGCAGTTCATCCCACCATATTGTTGCACACCCTTTAAGTCTGGTAACGACATGTTTAACTTTTTTGTCTTCTTAAACATCCTCATAGTCAAAGTATTTGTCTAGATCCCTAATCCAATCTAGAATCTCTTAAATGTCTAAGTTTCCTTCGTACATTGGAATGTCCATTTTTTCCTTGGCACCTATCCTTGCAACATCTTTGAATAAGCGTTCTTATGCAGCATATTTGACTACAATTTCTTATCCTTTGTTTCCAGCTTCATTCTCACTTTCAGCTTTGCTGATATCTCCAACATCAACTGTTATCCTCTATGTTGTCTCCATAGCATCAAGCCTGTCACATAATGTAACATCCCGCTCTGGCGCACTTACCAAACTTATTATTTGAGGACACTTGCTCGCAAGTGATCCAGATTGTTATGATGATAAAACTTTTTCTCTCATTATGATGCGTTAAGTTATATGACAGGATGTTTTTACTACCTTGATGTAGACAGGTGCTGCTGACTCAGTTTCTTGAGTGTGCAGGGTTTCGGACCTTGAGGATGTAGAGGCATCGGTAGAACTCCCTTGGACTCCGGATTGAGTCAGGGAGTGGGGTATCTGAGTTGTTTCATTTACGGTGATATTGTTTTGATTTGATGTTATGCTATTGCTTTTATGATGTGTTGTTGTCATGATCTGACATGGTGGTTGATGATGCAGGCTGACGTTAGCTTGCCGACC
>SNQJ01S0000036.1:1259157-1286543 GCA_010110895.2 Picea sitchensis
AATTCCATTCTTTGTATTTTTGGTGTTAGATTTGGATAAATATTCTAATATTTTTTTTTTCTATTTTGAAATTTTTTGGCATTATGACATGGAAGAATAAATTAAACTCTTAGTAAAGAGATTTTCCTTTTACTATAAAAAAATGAGGTTGATTATGGTTAGATTCTTAGAGGTAACCTAAAAACAAATTGTGTTATAATATTGTCCTTAGGAGACTTTTCCCATTTTAAACAGATTTGAATACTAAAAAAATGGATCCTAATTGTTACTAATTTTGTAAACTTCTATTAAATTTCACAGTTACTAAATTTCCCAAAAAATTGTTACATGAATAGAGTGCTCCTTCTCACATGCTCTCTATTAACAATGCATGTCATTACTGATATCAATAATATCCTTTGTATATTTCCTTAAATATCTTGAAAATTGTTGTCAAAAAATGTGTAAAATGCAATGAAAAGTATTATAATACTAACAATTGTTTATATGATATATGTTCATAGCAATGGACAAATACATCTACATCTGATGGCATTGAGATTAATTAAAAAATGAGCAGGAAAAAAACAAAACCAATTAAATTGTCTTAAATTTGAACTTTACCTATAAATGTATACAACATTGTCATTAGAGTCATTTCCTATTAATTTAATCCACCCCTAGATCATATACTCTGAAACGAAATAACCTTATGTAAATTTGAAAATATTTTCCGTATTTTTTTGACAAAGTTATTTTGTCATTCTAACCTTTTTACCTCTTCATAAGTATTTTGACATTCTTACTGATAACCAAATTAATCTATAATTCATTAATTTACTAAAAAACTAATAAAATTAAAATACTAGTTAATACAATATTTTATACATTCTTACTAATAATCAAATTAATCTATAATTCATTAGTTTACTAAAAAAATGATAAAAATAAAATACTAATTTATACAATATTTGATATAAATAATAAAATTACAATTTATTAACTCAATATTTAATATAATAATTTTATTTACTTCCACGGTGTACAGAACCACATGGTTACAATATTTTATATAAATGACGAAATTGAAATTAATTAACTCAATAATTAATTTTATTTACTTCCACGTTCTACAGAACCACATGGTTATCTGATCATTGTTGTGTACTAATCTTGTTTTCCTTAGAAAACTCCCTAGTGCAATTACGCAACAACATTGAAACGCCACCGTCACATGTATCCATATTTTATTTTCAAAATTTAGGAATCAAATTTGAAAATAATAAAAAATGCTTGCTCGATTGAGCACATGCATTCACGGGATGTATAGTCTTCAATAAAGTATTTACGTGGTGTGGTGCAACTAGTAGAGCATTACCAAAGGAACATTTTTGGAAATTGTGTGGAAACAATCTCCTAACTCTGTATGGGACTTTGTTCTAGTAATAGGTGGAGGGAGATATCTTTGAGAGAAGCCCTCCGAGTACACCCAAGGAGTGCACATCTGAACAATGTGGATTCAAAAAAGAACATGCCAGGAGGGCACCCTTGAGTRATAACAAATCAAGGGAAACCTCAAGGTTACTAAATACCTTGGAGGGTAAAATGTGCAGAGGAATCATAGAGGGACAGACTCGCTGCGAACCTTGTAGATCTATTTGATGTGGGCATCGAGCAGGTGCAAGTGTGCACAAGGAGAAATATTGGACTTCAAGGAGAAGAGTATCAGAGGAATATAATCACAGAGTTGTTGAACACTCTATAGGAAAAACTCAACAAGGTGTGCTTTGAGTGAGAGGTTGCAAGGAGGGCATTAGAATCCTTTGAAGGGAGAAGAAGGGATGAGACCCTTAGGAGAATGAGTAAATAAAAAATATTAGAAGAGATAGAGAAAGGAGTGTGTAGGATATGGACTTAGTGCAAGCCAAAAATCTCAAGAGGAGAAGAACAAGTCAAGACCCAAGCATTTGGGCTTGCAGCAGAAGGTTAAGAGGCCGAAACCTTTGAACACTTAAAATTTTTCCCAATATCAGAAGAATGAAGAATCTCAAGAGGAGGAGAAACAACTCCATTACATTAGTTGTGGGAAGAAATATGGACCGTTGAATCCATTTCGAAACAACCAAGGGAGTGCATTGAGGAATAAATGGATACCAGTCGTAGGATCTGAGCATAGAGGATCGAAAGCAGTCCAATCAAGGTAAATTGCATGGGCCTTAATTCCTTTGAAAGTGCATAAGATAACATGATAACTAAAGTCCTGAACACCCGAAGCAGACAGGGACCATCCATATTCCAGGAGCACAGGTGGTGGAGGATCTGAGACTTTGGAGAAAAGTACTTCGGGAGTTATGAGACAAGAAGAAATAGGAATCATCGAAGAGACGAATGCCAAAATAGATCTAGGCCCTTGTTCATTAAGAGACACGTGTTGATAGATATGAGACTTCGGGGAATGTCACTTCGGAGGATTTCAAGTGTGGAGTGTGAAAAACTCTCAAAGCCCCAGAGACCAAAGTAGATCGCAACCTTTCATTAAAGAGAACATGTGGCTAGCAATCCAAAAGTTTGAAGGCTTAATGCTCTGAAATGAAGTCGAACTAAGCATAGAATATCTGGACTATCAGATCGAGAGGGACACATGGCAAGAATCCATCATCTTTGAGTGAAATCACTCCAGGAGGAATGAGTGTGTAGGATTTTGAAACTCTCGAAGTCCGAATAGACAAAGAATATACGGACCATCGGATCCAGAGGGACACGTGGTGGAAATCCATTAGTTTTGGGTGAAAGTGCTCTGAGAGAAAGTGAGCGTGAAGTTCAACCTTCCGAAGGCTGAAGTCCCAAAGTGGACCAAATATGTCAATTTGAAGGGAGGGCATGCATCCATAGATTGTGGAGATCTGGGAGTGCATGCGAAAGGAGGAATATCTCAGTTGTCGGTCAAGAAGGATCGTCGAGATCACAGGATCAATGGTAGCGCTGGATTGTGGGGACAGGAAGTGCTCAAACTTTAAAAACATTAGAGAGGACCGCAATTGAAACCACGATATTGCCAAAGGGACGCATGGCAATTGGCGGTGGATTGCACGGAGAAATGNAATATGTCAATTTGAAGGGAGGGCATGCATCCATAGATTGTGGAGATCTGGGAGTGCATGCGAAAGGAGGAATATCTCAGTTGTCGGTCAAGAAGGATCGCCGAGATCACAGGATCAATGGTAGCGCTGGATTGTGGGGACAGGAAGTGCTCAAACTTTAAAAATATTAGAGAGGACCGCAATTGAAACCACGATATTGCCAAAGGGACGCATGGCAATTGGCGGTGGATTGCACGGAGAAATGAGGTATGGTCTCAAACCACTTTTGTTTTCCCCACAATCTTGTTCTTACATGAGATCATGGACCTAGGTCACATCTAGGAACATGCGTAGTAGAAGGAGCTAGTGCCCGTGAATTAAAAAGTGTGAAGAGTGTTAGAGGAAAGGCTTGCAGGTTCCATAGGACCTATGCCTAAGGAGAAAAGGGGCATGTACAAGTTGATTTTGGTTCAATAAGGAGCCCAAAGAGTCGATACAACACCTTGAATTGAACGATCTTAGACCAGGAGGTCGCAGAACGCCTAGGAGGGGAGGGGGGGCTGCATCACTAAAGTAAGATAAAAAGGCTTAGGGTCACCAACAACGACTATAATGACTACAAAATACCCACAATAGTTATAGGGGATATTTAGATTGTGGAATAGGATATGGATTCTATTTGGATATTTTGGAAAATAAGTGTTATCACACTAAGTCACCTTGGGTCTTTAAGTCTGTTTTTGTTTAAAGAGAAAAATTAAAAAAAAAAAAACTTAGATTCTTATTTTCTCTTTAAAACAAATTTCTCATCCTTTAAATGTTATTTATGAGAGGACCCCTTAAGATGACTAAAACTTTGATTCATATCTCATTTGTTGATCCACAATTCAATTTTTGGTCCTTAAACCCTTATGAGCTCATGGTCTATTCTTTATGTCCCCTCTCGTGATTCATCCCTAGGTTGATACCTCCCATGACCAGGCTGGTGTGACACACCTCTCTCATCGCTCATGACCTTGCATGCATACCTCATCATCCCCACTCACCTGTCCATTCATTTTTTATTTGGAGAACACTGCCCACTCAGTAGGCATTTCCATAGCACCTGTCACGATTATCATGCACCCACTCCAAGTCATGATTGCTTGGACTAATACCTTATCCCTTGTTTCCAGTCCCTGAAGTCAGTTGACATTTTTTCAAAAGATATTGCATTTATGATCCTTGGTAATGGTTTGTAAATTTGAAAGTTCAGTAGTGATGCATTGCGTAAGTTTTCAAGTTCAGATCAGATGATTGCATGCCCACTAAATCTGATGCTGTGAGAGATTTCAAGGCCAAAGTTTCCTCAATCACATCCTAAGTTCACACTGAGGAGCTCAATAGTTGTCGAATTATCATGTATCCTGGGCAACCTCCTTCGCATATTAATTTTCATAGGATATTTGTGCTCGCGTTTTGGTTTGCTAAGCCTACAGGGTAGTATAGGAGCCATATTTGCATTCCTGTAAACATCTTCGCTCATATCCATAGTCTGATTATTATGTTTAGTCATAGCCTTTGAAAGTAACAAGCCTGAAATAACCCATCCTTTGTGTATGCATTGCACTATGCAGAGGAGTTGCTCAAACCTCTCTGATTATCCTTCTCTTCTTTTCATCCTGTACGAAGAGTTAGTTTGGAATTACTTCCTCATAGTCTACACTCTGATAACCTGTGTGAGCCTAAAAATCCATTTCTCATAGCCAAGTTCATTTTATAAGAATTATTAATTTGGAGCGCCATCCTTGTGCTTTTGAGACTTAAATTGAAGTTTTATGGTCAACAACATCTCTTACAGCCTCTTAAGAACCCTCTTTCTGAGTCATGGAGACCCCTTAGTCAAAGAAATCACACAATGATGGCAAGATATTTCGAATTGAACCTGTGCACATGCGCCTTTTTGRCATGGAACCCATGGCAATGGAAATGTTTCAAAGAGAAGGATGCCTCTCTTTCTGCCATAACATGCAGAGAGGCCACTCAGAAGTAGAAAAAAAAATTGCACTAAATTTTGATGGCAAGAAAACCAGAGTTAGAGATTTGGAATTTGAGATGACTGAAGCCTCCATCTCAGCTGCAATAGGGATTCCCATTTCAGGAGAAAATTGGTTCAAGGCCATGGTATTGAGTTCACCTTTCATTAAAGATATCTTCAAGCCTGAATACTAATCCAATGATTTATCTAAGAATGTGTGAAGGAATCAGTTGATTAACCAATTTGACAGAATGTTGAAAATCATACAGATATATTTTAGTTGTGAAGGGAGATTTAACACCCTGTACCATTACCACATAAGGTTTTTGTTGCATTTTACTGGTAAGGTTCAGATGAATATTCTATATTACCTGCTGAGAAGTATATGTAAAATGGTAGATAGGGTGCAAGCCAAATCCAAGGATGTGGACTCCATCCTTTTCCACTCTGGACTTATCAAGATGCTTGTCTCTGAAGAGTTGGGAAAGAAAGAGATCTCCTCGGATAATTTTTTGGTCTCTTCTCACTTTAAGCTGGACCCAACACCTACACCCCAATCACAAATTGCAGGCTCTTCATCACCTACCAGTACTAAAAAATGGATCAACAAGAAGAGAAAAGTCAGAGCCCCTATTTCAGAGATCAATAAGCAGGTTGGAGAAGATGAGGAGGAGGTATGTCCTTCCCCACATAGATATTTCTCACCACCACCTCCACCAGGGTTAGAAGAAGTTCCATATTATACCAAGGTGACATCAAAAAAAGGGAATAAGCTTCTCTTTCCCTCTCCTTCTCCAGAAGCTAGAATCAAAGCTAAAATACCTTTCACTAGGTCATCAATTCCTAAGGGGGATTTCAAAGAACAACCTTTACAAGAAACCCCTGTACATAAAATCAAGGGTAAAGGTACTGAAAGACCTTTGGAGAGGGAAGATGAAATCATTGTGAAGGATTGTAAAAATTCTATGAAAAATAAAGAAAAGGTTGTTGTGCAAGAGAAGAAGCATAAAGGAAAAAGTTTTGAGAATACTGATGAAACATGCAAGGAAAATATTGTATATATGGAAGAAAAGGATGGTGAGAAGCCTTCTGAGATTGCACATGTCCCTAACCCTCTTGGTAGCCAGACCTACAAAAGACTTATTAAGAAGCTTAGGTATGCAAGGAGAGAAATAGATCATCTCAAACCACAAGACATGGTCCACTTGGCTTAGATGAATGAGATCATGATTGGATACAACCATACCCTGGACTTGGAAAGGTTCGCAGTGAGAAAGGCTCTGCCTCTTCGTAAACAACTGAAGAATCTTTACAGACAAAACAGGGGTTTCCAGGCTCAGAATAGGAAGCTAAAGGCATAACTAAATAATTTCCAAGATGAATTAACCCAAAATAATTTATAGGTGTTGGTTAAGCCTGCCATTGAAGATGACAAAACAGTAGCTAAGGAGAGCACAATTATACTGAAGAAGCCTACCAGTGCTAAGAAGAAGAAGTCTATTGTGTTAGTTGAAGACACTCTTTCCACCAGGAAGTGTGTGAGGCTAAGTGCTAAAATGACAAAGTAGCTGGTAGTGGTAAAGCCCATTCTTCAAATTTGTTCCTTCTTGGGAAGGTTAACTGATATGCACATATTAAGTTTTTCCACCTATGCAAGCTTCTAGGTGTTTAGCTATATGAATTTTGGTATTTTTGCAAAATACTAGTTTCACTCAGTGGTAAAAGCACCTAAGTAAATTGATTTGTCATCATGGAAGGACACAAACAACTCTACACACATTCAGGAGTCAAAGACGTTGCATTTTGGCTTAGCTACGCAAACTTTTATGCAGACGCAACATAGGTGGCGCTGCGTAATATTTTACAGAATGCAGAATTGTTACACATGCGCTACCCATAGGCATTGCGTAATATCTTACAGAGAGCAGGTTTACACATAGATGCTACTCAATTTTTCAACATAGGACAAATGTAGTTGCATACATGTAACACATGGGCTCTACCTTCTCTCCTTGTTCCATTCTAGGGGGCGCTACACAAAATTGCTACCCAAGGGAGTATCCAGGACTAAGCCAACAATTTTGGATAAGTTAATAATGGATTAAATGACAGAAGTAGCTCTTGGTGTGTAGAGGACAACTACAATATCCAAAGGTACACATGTCAAAAAAAGGTTTGAGCAACAAAAGACGATCAAAGCAGTTAGAAGCATGATTGGGTTAAGTCACCAACACTTCCCTGTTCTATAGCATATGCTATTATCTTAGTTGTTAGAATAATTAAATGTTCTAAAATTTTTAAGGAAAAGAGGCCATCTCGTACTTCCAGTTGTTGCCTCCATTTCTTGTTATAAATAGATAGGTGAATTTCTTTAATGGGTTCAGATGGTAGAGCAAGGCTCCCAAGAAACTGCAATATTTTGATAAAGTGGTTGTGATCTAGTATGTACTGGACTTAAGAATTTTTTACTAATAGAAWTCATCTCTTATTTAAGACTATTTTTTTCTAATTCTAAATKTTGATATTYGAATGCTTCATATGGATGATTSTGGTAGYGATGTGATGGATGTTTGATCATTTTATTGTCATGGTGCTTATTTATCTCCTTAGTTTCTAATTTCAAGAAGATCTTTTTTTTAGAAAATTTCTTCCTTGGGGATTTTGTGGACCTAATGTTTGTAGTATCTCTTACATTCTTCTCATTCAAGTCTTCCTTCTATCCGTATTTACTCCCTAACTACTGGTTGAAACTAGCAAAGACCTTATTTGTTGTTACATATTATACCTGTTTCTAAATGAGGATATTATCATTCCAATTTTTTTCCATTTGACCTTTCAAAAAACACTCATACGTTCACATATCATCTGATGGATACTAGGCTTACTTTCCTTGCAATAAGAAAGTGATTCCTAGTGCTAACATTTTTGGTGCCGTTGTCGGGGAATGATTTGAAGACTTTTCCCTAGGATAGGACAACAATGCTTACTAGCTCTCAAGGCGCATTGGGACTTAGTATTTTGAAGATTCATCTTGCACCTAGCAACTCCATTGATTCAGCTCTAGCGCCTAAAGGAAGACATACGATATCAAATCCACAATTACCTCTGGTTTCACCTGTGGCTGACCCAGAGAAGATAATCAAGAAAGGAAAAGATTCTAAAAAAGGTTTTTCTGTTACTACTATGAGTGCTTCTAGTTATTTGCTTGATTCCACTCTTAATACTCCAACTGTTTTATCAAGTAAGATTCCTTTATCTTCTGCTAAAGTATCTAAAAATATAGATTTTGAAGAGTTTCCTGTTGAATACTCTACCTTTGAAACTGAATTGAAATAAGAAAACATTGATATATTCTCCTCCCCTGATATTGAGAAGTGTTTCAGTCTTGATAGTTTTGAATATTTCCCTACATTAGGTTTTGCTACACCTCTCTCTGTTAAAATTTTAGCTGCTCAAGAAGAAGGAACTTCATCTCCTTCTCAGACCTTACCATCCTCTTCCAAGACTCCATCTATTGTTGTGAAGAATAAAATCTCCCCTTTGTCCTTTTCTATTTCTCCTAATCTACACACAACTAGATCTCTTTCTCCTGCTTGTTCACCTAGAATCCAAAATCAAATGGTAGTTGTTAACCCCCCTACAAATAGGATGGATGCCATAGTGGCTGCAAGATGCCATAAGGAATTAGAAACCTTTGAAGGGAGAAGAAGGGATGAGACCCTTAGGAGAATGAATAAATAAAAAATCTCAGAAGAGATAGAAAAAGGAGTGTGTAGGATATGGACTTAGTCCAAGCCAAAAATCTCAAGAGGAGAAGAACAAGTCAAGACCCAAGAATTTGGGCTTGCAGTAGAAGGTTTAGAGGCAGAAACCTTTGAACACTTAAAATCTTTTCCCAATCTTAGAAGAATGAAGAATCTCAAGAGGAGGAGAAACAACTCCATTATATTAGTTGTGGGAAGAAATATGGACCGTTGAATCCATTTCCAAACAACCAAGGGAGCGCGTTGAGGAATAAATAGATCCCAATTGTAGGATCTAAGCGTAGAGGATCGAAAGCAGACCAATAAAGGTAAATTGCATGGGACTTAAGCCCTTTGAAAGTGAATAGGATAATGTTATAGCTGAAGTCATGAAGACCTAAAGTAGACAGGGACCATCCATATTCTAGGAGGATGGGTGGTGGAGGATGTGAGACTTTGGAGAAAAAGTACTTTGGGATTTATCAGACAAGAAGAAAGAGGAATCATCGAAGAGATGAATGGAAAAATAGATCTAGGTCGTTGTTCATCAAGAGACACGCATTGACAGATATGAGACTTTGGGGAAAGTCACTTTGGAGGATTTCAAGTGTGGAGTGTGAAAAACTCTCAAATCCCTGGAGGCCAAAGTAGATCACAACCTTTCATTGAAGAGAGCATGTGGCGAGAAATCCAAAACTTTGAAGGCTTAACACTCTAAAATGAAGTTTCCCTGAGCATAAAATATCTAGACTATCAGATCCAGAGGGACACGTGGTGAGAATCCATCATCTTTGAGTGAAATCACTCTAGGAGGAATGAGCGTGCAGGAGTTTGAAACTCTCGAAGCCCGAATAGTCTAAGAATATATGGACCATCAGATCCAAAGGGACGCATGGTGGAAGTCCATCAATTTTGGGTGAAAGTTCTCTGAGAGAAAGTGAGCATGAAGTTCAGCCTTCCAAAGGCTGAAGTCCCAAAGTGGACCAAATATGTCAATTTGAAGGGAGGGCATGCATCCATAGATTGTGGAGATCTGGGAGTGCATGAAAAAGGAGGAATATCTCAGTCGTTGGTCAAGAAGGATCACCAAGATCACAAGATCAATGGTAGCACTGGATTGTGGGGACAGGAAGTGCTCGAACTTTAAAAATATTAGAGAGGACCACAATTGAAACCATGATATTTCCAAAGGGACACGTGGTAGTTGGCGGTGGATTGCAGGGAGAAAAAAGGTATGGTCTCAAACCACTTTTGTCTGCCCCACAATCTTGTGCTTACATGAGGTCATGGCGCTAGGTCACATCCAGGAATAGGCCTAGTAGAAGGAGCTAATGCCCGTGAATAAAAAAGTGTGAAGAGTGTTAGAGGAAGAGCCTACAGGTTCCACAGGACTTGTGCCTAAGTAGAAAAGGGGGCCTGTACAAGTTGATTTTGGTTCAAGAAGGAGCCCAAAGAGTCAATACAACTCCTTGATTTGAACAATCTTAGACCGGGAGGTCGCAGAATGCCGAGGAGGGCCTACATCACTAAATTAAGATAAAAAGGCTTAGCGTGACCATCAACGACTAAAATGAATACAAAAGACCCACAACACTTATAGAGGATATTTAGATTCTGGAATAGGATATGGATTCTATTTGGAGATTTTGAGAAATAAGTGTTATCACACTAAGTCGCCTTGGGTATCTGAGTTTTTTTTTGTTTAAAAAGAAAAAAAAAAAAAAAAAACCTTAGATTCTTATTTGCAAGATACCAGATATATAAAATATGCAGAACAGAAACGAAATGCTAGAAATGACAGAATAACAGTAAAATATCCAGCATAATCTTCACAATACACAGAAATGATATACGAAATAGCAACAGAAATAGCACTTTGAANCCTCCATTTCTTGTTATAAATAGATAGGTGAATTTCTTTAATGGGTTCAGATGGTAGAGCAAGGCTCCCAAGAAACTGCAATATTTTGATAAAGTGGTTGTGATCTAGTATGTACTGGACTTAAGAATTTTTTACTAATAGAAATCATCTCTTATTTAAGACTATTTTTTTCTAATTCTAAATGTTGATATTCGAATGCTTCATATGGATGATTCTGGTAGCGATGTGATGGATGTTTGATCATTTTATTGTCATGGTGCTTCTTTATCTCCTTAGTTTCTAATTTGAAGAAGATATTTTTTTTAGAAAATTTCTTCCTTGGGGATTTTGTGGACCTAATGTTGGTAGTATCTCTTACATTCTTCTCATTCAAGTCTTCCTTCTATCCATATTTACTCCCTAAATACAGGTTGAAACTAGCAAAGACCTTATTTGTTGTTACATATTATCCCTGTTTCTAAATGAGGATATTATCATTCCAATTTTTTTCCATTTGACCTTTCAAAAAACACTCATACGTTCACATATCATTTGATGGATACTAGGCTTACTTTCCTTGCAATAAGAAAGTGATTCCTAGTGCTAACATTTTTGGTGCCGTTGTGAGGGAATGATTTGAAGACTTTTCCCTAGGATAGAACAACAATGCTTACTAGCTCTCAAGGTGCATTGGGACTTAGTATTTTGAAGATTCATCTTGCACCTAGCGACTCCATTGATTCAGCTCTAGCACTTAAAGGAAGACATACGAGATCAAATCCACATTTACGTTTAGTTTCACTTGTGGCTGACCCAGAGAAGATAATCAAGAACGGAAAAGATTCTAAAAAAGGTTTTTCTGTTACTACTACGAGTGCTTCTAGTTATTTTCTTGATTCCACTCTTAATACTCCAACTGTTTTCTCAAGTAAGCTTCTTTATCTTCTGCTAAAGTATCTAAAAATATAGATTTTGAAGAGTTTCCTGTTGAATACTCTACCTTTGAAACTGAATTGAAATAAGAAAACATTGATATATTCTCCTCCCCTGATATTGAGAAGTGTTTCAGTCTTGATAGTTTTGAATATTTCCCTACATTAGGTTTTGCTACACCTCTCTCTGTTAAAATTTTAGCTTCTCAAGAAGACGGAACTTCATCTCCTTCTCAGACCTTACCATCCTCTTCCAAGACTCCATCTGTTGTTGTGAAGAATAAAATCTCCCTTTTGTCCTTTTCTCTTTCTCCTAATCTACACACAACTAGATATGTTTCTTCTGCTTGTTCACCTAGAATCCAAAATCAAATGGTAGTTGTTAACCCCCCTACAAATAGGATGGATGCCATAGTGGCTGCAAGATGCCATAAGGAATTAGAACCCTTTGAAGGGAGTAGAAGGGTTGAGACCCTTAGGATAATGAATAAATAAACAATCTCAGAAGAGATAGAAAAAGGAGTGTGTAGGATATGGACTTAGTCCATGCCAAAAATCTCAAGAGGAGAAGAACAAGTCAAGACCCAAGCATTTGGGCTTGTAGCAGAAGGTTCAGAGGCTGAAACCTTTGAACACTTAAAATTTTTTCCCAATCTCATAAGAATGAAGAAGCTCAAGAGGAGGAGAAACAACTCCATTACATTAGTTGTGGGAAGAAATATGGACCGTTGAATCCATTTCCAAACAACCAAGGGAGCGCGTTGAGGAATAAATAGATCCCATTTGTAGGATCTAAGCGTAGAGGATCGAAAGCAGTCAAATAAAGGTAAATTGCATGGGACTTAAGTCCTTTGAAAGTGAATAGGATAATGTTATAGCTGAAGTCATGAAGACCTGAAGGAGGATGGGTGGTGGAGGATGTGAGACTTTGGAGAAAAAGTACTTTGGGATTTATCAGACAAGAAGAAAGAGGAATCATCGAAGAGATGAATGGAAAAATAGATCTAGGTCGTTGTTCATCAAGAGACACGTGTTGACAGATATGAAACTTTGGGGAAATTCACTTCGGAGGATTTCAAGTGTGGAGTGTGAAAAACTCTCAAATCCCTGGAGGCCAAAGTAGATCGCAACCTTTCATTGAAGAGAGCATGTGGCGAGCATTCCAAAAGTTTGAAGGCTTAACGCTCTGAAATGAAGTTACCCTGAGCATAGAATATCTAGACTATCAGATCCAGAGGGACACGTGGTGAGAATCCATCGTCTTTGAGTGAAATCACTCTAGGAGGAATGAGTGTGCAGGAGTTTGAAACTCTCGAAGCCCGAATAGTCTAAGAATATATGGACCATCGGATCCAAAGGGACGCATGGTGGAAATCCATCAATTTTGGGTGAAAGTTCTCTGAGAGAAAGTGAGCATGATGTTCAACCTTCCAAAGGATGAAGTCCCAAAGTGGACCAAATATGTCAATTTCAAGGGAGGGCATGCATCCATAGATTGTGGAGATCTGGGAGTGCATGAAAAAGGAGGAATATCTCAGTCGTTGGTCAAGAAGGATCACCAAGATCACAATATCAATGGTAGCGCTAGATTGTGGGGACAGGAAGTGCTCGAACTTTAAAAATATTAGAGAGGACCACAATTGAAACCATGATATTTGCAAAGGGACGCGTGGTAGTTGGCGGTGGATTGCAGGGAGAAAAAAGGTATGGTCTCAAACCAGTTTTGTCTTCCCCACAATCTTGTGCTTACGTGAGGTCATGGCGCTAAGTCACATCCAGGAATAGGCCTAGTAGAAGTTGATAATGCCCATGAATTAAAAAGTGCGAAGAGTGTTAGAGGAAGAGCCTACAGGTTCCACAGGACTTGTACCTAAGTAGAAAAGGGGGCCTGTACAAGTTGATTTTGGTTCAAGAAGGAGCCCAAAGAGTCAATACAACTCCTTGATTTGAACAATCTTAAACCGGGAGGTCGCAGAACGCCTAGGAGGGCCTGCATCACTAAATTAAGATAAAAAGGCTTAGGGTGACCATCAACGACTAAAATGAATACAAAAGACCCACAACACTTATAGAGGATATTTAGATTCTGGAATAGGATATGGATTCTATTTGGAGATTTTGAGAAATAAGTGTTATCACACTAAGTCGCCTTGGGTATCTCAGTTTTTTTTTGTTTAAAAAGAAAAATTAAAAAAAAAAAAACTTAGATTCTTATTTTCTCTTTAAAATAAATTTATCATCCTTTAAATGTTATTTATGAGAGGACCCCTTAAGATGACTAAACCTTTGAGTCATATCTCATGTGTTGATCCACAATTCAATTTTTGGTCCTTAAACCCTTATGAGATATGGTCTATTCTTTATGTCCCCTCTCGTGATTCATCCCTAGGTTGATACCTCCCATGACCAGGCTGATGTGACACACCTCTCTCATCGCTTATGACGTTGCATGCATACCTCATCATCCCCACTCACCTATCTATTCATTTTTTATTTGGAGAACTCTACCCACTCAACAGGCATTTCCATAGTGCCTGTCATGATTATCATACACCCACTCCAATTCATTATTGCCACGACTAATACCTTAGCCCTTGTTTTCAGTGCCTCAAGTCGGTTGAAATTTATTCAAAAGAAATTGCATTTATGATCCTTGGTAATGGTTTGTAATTTTGAAAGTTTAGTAGTGATCCATTGTGTAAGTTTTCATGTTCATATCAGATGATTGCATGCCCACTAAATCTGATTTTGTGAGAGATTTCAGGGCCAAAGTTTCCTCAATCGCATCCTAAGTTCGCACTAAGGAGCTCAATAGTTGTTGAATTCACAGGTATACTGTGCAACCTCCTTCGCATATTAATTTTCATAGGATATTTGTGCTCAGGTTTTGGTTTTCTAAGCTTGCAGGGTAGTATAGGAGCCATATTTTCATTCCTGTAAACATCTTCACTCATATCCATAGTCTGATTATTATGTTTAGTCATAGCCTTTAAAATTCAAAGGCCTGAAATAGCCCATCCTCTGTGTATGCATTGCACTATGCAGAGGTGTTTCTCAAACCTCTGTGATTATCCTTCTCTTATTTTCATCCTGTACGAAGAGTCAGTTTAGAATTAATTCCTCATAGTCTACACTCTGAAAACCTGTGTGAGCCTAAAAATCCATTTCTCATAGCCAAGTTCATTTTATAAGCACGATTAATTTGGAGGGATATCCTTGTGCTTTTGAGAGTTGAATTGAAGTTTTATGGTCAATAGCATCCCTTACAGCCTCTTAAGAACCCTTTTTCTGAGTCATGGAGACCCCTCAATCAAAGAATGCACACAATGGTGGCAAGATAGTTCGAATAGAACCTGTGGAGATGCGCTTTTTTGACACAGAACCCATGGCAATGGAAATGTTTCGAAGAGAAGGATGCCTCTCTTTCTGCCATAACATACAGAGAGGCCACTCAGAAGTAGAAAAACAATTTGCACTAAATTTTGATGGCAAGAAAACGAGAGTTGGAGATTTGGAATTTGAGATCACTGAAGCCTCCATCTCAGCTGCAATAGGGATTCCCATTTCAAGAGAAAATTGGTTCAAGGCCATGGTATTGAGTTCACCTTTTGTTAAAGATATTTTCAAGCCTGAATACCAAGCCAATGATTTATGTAAGAATGTTTCAAGGAATCAGTTGATTGACCAATTTGATAAAATATTGAAAATCATACAGATATATTTTAGTTGTGAAGGGAGATTTAACACCCTGTACCATTACCACATAAGGTTTTTGTTTCATTTTACTGGTAAGTTTTAGATGAATATTCCATATTAGCTGCTAATATGTATAGGTAAAATGGAAGATAGGGGGAAAGCCAAATCCAAGGATGTCGACTCTATCCTTTTCCACTCTGGACTTATCAAGATGCTTGTCTCTGAAGAGTTGGGAAAGAAAGAGATCTCCTGGGAGATTTTTTTGTTCTCTTCTCACTTTAAGCTGGACCCAACACCTACCCCCCAATCACCAATTGCAGGCTCTTCATCACCTACCAATACTAAAATAGGGATCAACAAGAAGAGAAAGGTTAGAGCCCCTCTTTCAGAGATCAATAAGCAGGTCGGAGAAGATGAGGAGAAGGTATGTCCTTCCCCACATAGATATTTCTCAACACCACCTCCACCAGGGTTAGAAGAAGTTCCATATTCTACCAATGTGACATCAAAAAAAGGAAAGAAGCTTCTCTTTCCCTCTCCTTCTCCAACAGCTAAAATCAAAGCTAAAATACCTTTCACCAGGTCATCAATTCCTAAGGGGGATTTCAAAGGACAACCTTTACAAGAAACCCCTGTATATAAAATCAAGGGTAAAGGTACCAAAAGACATTTGGAGAGGGAAGATGAAATCCCTGCGAAGGATTGTAAAAATTCTATGAAAAATAAAGAAAAGGTTGTTATGAAAGAGAAGAAGCATAAAGGAAAAGGTTTTGAGAATACTGATGAAACATGCAAGGAAAATCTTGTACAGATGGAAGAAAAGGATGGGAAGAAGCCTTCTGAGATTGCACATGTCCCCAACCCTCTTGGCAGCCAGACCTACAAAAGACTTATTAAGTAGCTTAGGGATGCAAGGAGAGAAATAGATTATCTCAAAGCATAATACATGGTCCACTTGGCTTAGATGAATGAGATCATGACTGGCTACAACCATACCCTGGACTTGGCAAGGCTCGCAGTGAGAAAGGCTCTGCCTCTTCATAAATATCTCAAGAATATTTACAGACAAAACAGGGGTTTCCAGGCTCAGAACAGGAAGCTAAAGGCATAACTAAAGCATTTCCAAGATGAATTAACCAAAAAGAATTTATAGGTGTTGGTTAAGCCTGCAATTGAAGATGACAAAACAATAGTTAAGGAGAGCGCAACTATATTGAAGAAGTCTACCAGTGCTAAGAAGAAGAATCCTACTGTGTTAGTTGAGGACACTCTTTCCACCAGGAAGTGTGTGAGGCTAAGTGTTAAAATGACAAAGTATCTTGTAGTGGTAAACCCCATTTTTTAAATTTGTTCCTTCTTGGGAAGGTTAACTGATATGCACATATTAAGTTTTTCCACCTATACAAGCCTCTAGGTGTTTACCTATATGAATTTTGGAATTTTTGCCAAATACTAGTTTCACTCAGTGGTAAAAGCACCTAAGTAAATTGATTTGTAATCATGAAAGGACACAAACAACTCTAGACACGTTCATGATTCAAAGACGTTGCATTTTGGCTTAGCTACCCAAACCCTTATGCAGACACAACGTAGGTGTCACTGCGTAATATTTTACAGAATGCAGAATTGTTACAGAGGCGCTACCCACAGGAGTTGCGTAATATCTTACAGAGATCAGGTTTACAGACGCTACTCAATTTTTCAACAGAGGACAAATGTAGCTACATACATGTAACACTTGGGCTCTACCTTCTCTCCTCTTTCCATTCTAGGGGGCGCTACATAAAATTGCTACCCAAGGGAGTAGGCAAGACTAAGCCAACAATTTTGGATAAGTTAATAATGGATTAAATGACAGAAGTAACACTTGGCGTGTAGAGGACAACTACAATATCCAAAGGTACACATGGAAAAACAAGGGTTGGGAAGCAAAAGAGGATCAAAGAAGTTAGAAGCATGATTGGGTTAAGTCACCAACACTTCCCTGTTCTATATCATAGGCTGTTATCTTAGTTGTTAGAATAAATAAATGTTCTTAGACTTTTAAGGAAAAGAGGCCATCTCGTACATCCATTTGTTGCCTCCCTTTCTTGTTATAAATAGATAGGTGAATTTCTTTAATGGGTTCGTATGGTAGAGGAAGGATCCCAAGAAACTGTAATATTTTGATAAAGTGGTTGTGATCTATTATATATTGGACTTGAGAATTTTTTACTAATAGAAATCATCTCTTATTTCAGACTATTTTCTTCTAATGCTAAATGTTGATATTCGAATGCTTCATATGGATGGTTTTGGTAATGATGTGATGGTTGTTTGATCATTTTATTGTCACGGTGCTTATTTATCTCCTTAGTTTCTAATTTCAAGAAGATATTTTTTTTAGAAAATTTCTTCCTTGGGGATTTTGTGGACCTTATGTTTGTAGTATCTCTTACATTCTTCTCATTCAAGTCTTCCTTCTATCCATATTCACTCCCTAACTACTGGTTGAAACTAGCCAATACCTTATTTTTTGTTACATGTTATCCCTGTTTTTGAATGAGGATATTATCATTTGAATTTTTTTCCATTTGACCTTTCAAAAAACAATCATACTTTCACATATCATCTGATGGGTACTGGGCTTACTTTCCTTGCAATAAGAAAGTGACTCCTAGTGCTAACATTTTTTGTGTCGTTGTTGGGGAATGATTTGAAGACTTTTCCCTAGGATAGAACAACAATGCTTACTAGCTCTCAAGGTGCATTGGGACTTAGTATTTTGAAGATTGCATCTTGCACCTAGCGATTCCATTGATTCATATCTAGTGCCTAAAGGCAGACATAAAAGATCAAATCCACAGTTACCTTTGGTTTCACCTGTGGCTAACCCATAGAAGATAATTAAGAATGGAAAATATTCTAAAAAAGGTTTTTCTGCTACTACTAYGAGTGCTTCTAGTTATTTGCTTGATTCCACTCTTAATACTCCAACTGTTTTATCAAGTAAGATTCCTTTAACTTCTGCTAAAGTATCTAAAAATATAGATTTTGAAGAGTTTCCTGTTGAATACTCTACCTTTGAAACTGAATTGAAATAAGAAAACATTGATATATTCTCCTCCCCTGATATTGAGAAGTGTTTTAGTCTTGATAGTTTTGAATATTTCCCTACATTAGGTTTTGCTACACCTCTCTCTGTTAAAATTTTAGCTTCTCAAGAAGTAGGAGCTTCATCTCCTTCTCAGAACTTACCATCCTCTTCCAAGACTCCATCTATTGTTGTGAAGACTAAAATCTCTCCTTTGTCCTTTTCTCTTTCTCCTAATCTACACACAACCAGATTTCTTTCTCTTGCTTGTTCACCTAGATTCCAAAATCAAATGGAAGTTGTTAACCCCCCTGCAAATAGGATGGATGCCATAGTGGATGAAAGATATGCCCCTCCAGTCTTGCCTCAGCTGATGAATGCTTTTCCCCCTGGAGATTATTTGAAATACATGCCCAAGTTTACAAGAGAAGAAGATATAACAATTGAGGAACATCTTGCTTCTTTCTATAGCTATGCAAATTACCAAAATATTGAAAATGAAGATGTTTGGATGAGAGTTTTTGTCCAAATCCTTTTTTGTGAAGCTATGAAGTGGTTTAGGTGTCTGGCCCCTAGATCCATTATGGGTATTGAGGCATTGGATGAATCCTTATTGAGGCACTGGGGTGACAAAAAGGATTTTCTATATTATATCACTGAATTTGGATCTTTGAAAAGGAAAGAAGGAGAGTCTATCTCTGAATTTTCTAAAAGGTTTAACAAAATGTAAAAGAATATCACTGATGAGATAAAACTCACCGAAGTCATGGAAAAAATCAGTTATGCCAGTTCTTTTGAGTACGAGTTTTTCCTTCTATTGAGAGAGAGAAGGTCATCTTCCTTAGTTCAGATGCAATATGTTTCCTTAGAGGTAGAATCCAACATAATTGCTTCAGATAAGCTCAGGGGAAAATCTGACAGAGATAGGAGGAAAAACAAAGCTGAATATTCCACTTGTAACTCTCTTGTTGTTCATTCACAGGTGGATGAGTTCACAAAATTAGTAAAGTCCCTTTCTACTGATATTGAGAAGTTAAAATCAGAAGGAAGACAACCATATAGAAATGCTCAGAACACTGAAAATAGAGGTAATTTCCTAAGACCAAACAATGCTCCCCAAATCCTTCCTAGAGATCCCAGAAACAGAGAGAGAGAGTTGATCAAAGGATTAAATCTCCTTTTCAGAGTAATCTCATCGCCGACGAAGAAGAAGAGAAGGTAGAGGTTGATCCTAAGATTCACTGTTTAGGTGATTCATCCCCATCCCCACACTTGACTCAATCCTCTTATGAGCAATATTTAATGGATATTCAAATCAATGAGTTAAGAAAGGGAGAAAAAATGAAGGAAAATGATAGTAGATATAATCTGAGATCTAAGAAGAATGAAGAAAAAGGTGCTTCCCTTAATCAACTTGTTTAGAAAGAAAATTCTTCCAAGACTCTGACAGTGAAAAGCAAGGAGAACGATTCTCAAAACCCACAACTTCTGATAATAAATCCTCCTCTTGAAACCAAAGAGATTCTTAAGCCTTCCCCCTCCTTTAGTTTTGAGAAAGAGATCCAGAAAATTTAGATCCCTGTACCATTTTTGGAATTGATAAAAAATGAAGAATTTAAAAAATATTTGACCAAAATGTTACAACCCGATGCCTCTCCTAATTCCATTTGATTCAATAACTCTGCAAGATGAAAAACCATCTATGATTTTAGGCCCTTTGATAGAATATAGATATGACTCATCCCCTCCCTTCTATACTTCTCTCAATATTCATGACAAGGTGCTACATAACTATTTTTTCGATTCAGGGGCCTCCCATAATCTTATGCCAAAATCTGTTATGGATGAATTTGGACTAGAAATCAGCAAAACCTATCATGACTTATATTCTTTCGACTCTAGGAAAGAAAATTGTTTGGGGGTCATTAACGATATGGTTTTGACTCTATTTAAGCTTCCCATGAAAAGTATACTTATGGATGTTGTGGTGGTTGATGTTCCTCCCAAGTTTGGCATGCTGTTGTCAAGGTCTTGCATAAAAATACTTGGAGGAACCTTGCAGATGGATCTCTGATATGAAACTATCCCGGTGTTTGATGGGGAGCATAGAAGACTTTACAAAGAAGCCCAACTAGCTTACATTATTAGTGATGAAGAAAACCCTTCTAATCATCCTGTTTTTTCTCTTGATATCGATTTGGGGTCCAACATTTTGCAGCTCACTGATGCTCTTGAAACTCCTCTTGAAATAAGAAAAAAATATGCTACCTTGTATAAATAACCTCCTCTAACCAATTCTGTTTGGAATATGTTCTTTGATTTAGCCTCTTCTAAGGAAGGTGTCGGTGCTAGAGTGGTCTTTTTCTCACCAACTCAGGAAACCATATCTTTTTCATACAAACTATAATTTGAAACTACCAACAATGTGTGAGAGTATGAAGCTCTTATTTTGGGCTTGAGAGATGTAAAGGATATGGGGATTAAAAAATTGTAAGTATTTGGAGATGTTGAATTGATATTCCATCAGACCAAAATTATTTTCCAAACTAAGCACCCTAGGCTTAGATCTTATAGAAATGAAGTATGGGACATAGTGGAGTTTTTTTTCTCTGAGTATGACATCTCTTTTATTCCATGAGAAGAGAACTTTGTGGCTGATTCTTTTTCTGTATCAGCAAGCCATTTTAGGATACACATACCGCCAAAACTCAAGTATGATGTAGAAGTCAAATATAGGCCTTCTATACCTAACAATGTCAAATATTGGAAGGTGTTTGAAGATGATTTAGAAATCAAAAAAATTCTTGAGTCTGTTGATGATTTTTTTGCATTACACATTGATTAGGATCTTGATTCTGAAATTACTCCATATGTTGATGTTTTCCTTAACATAATTGCTAATCATCATATCATGCATCTACCTAGCAACCAGATTACAAAAGGACTAGTTCCTTTGGAAAAATTATTTGATGAAAATGATGTGGCAGTAAAAGGGAAAGTGTCTACTAATGATGCTGATATAACTGAGTGCAATTTGGGAACATAGAAGGATCCAAAATATGTCAAGTTGTCAAGCAACCTATCAAGAGAGAAGAGGGATGAATATGTCAAATTGTTGAAGGAGTTTGTTGATGTATTCACATGGACTTACAAAGATATCCGAACTTATGACACAAGCATTATAGAGCACAAGATTCCATTAAAAGAAGAGACTAAGCACTTCAGGAAAAAGTTGAGGCAAATCAATCCTATGTTATTGCCTGTCATGGAGAAGGAGGTAAACAAGCTTTTAGATGAAAAAAATATTGTTCCTTTGATATATTCCAAATGGCTGGCTAAGTTGGTCCCCGTGAGGAAAAAGAATGGAGAAATAAGACTCTATGTCAATTTCTGGAATCTGAACAGAAGTTCTAAAAAGGATAATTACCTTTTCCCAAGATGGAGCATATATTACAAAGGGTGATAGGTGTGGCCCGAATGTCTATGGTTGATGGTTTTTCTGGCTACAACCAGATTTTTGTTTTGATAGAGGATAGAGAGAAGACAACTTTTACCACTTCTTTGGGCACATTCATGTATGCCAAGATGCCCTTTGGTTTGATGAACGTGGGGGCGACCTTTCAGCGAGCTATGGACATAGCATTTATTGGGGAGAAGGATAAGTTTTTTTTTATCTACTTAGATGACATAACTATGTTCTCTCAATCTGATGAAGAGCACTGGGATCATTTAAGAAAGGTATTCTTAAAATGCAGAAAATTTGGCCTCTCTTTGAATCTGAAAAAGTCATTGTTAAACATGAAAGAAGGAAAATTATTGGGGCATATTATGTCAGCTGAAGGAGTGAGGATTGATTCTAGCAGGGTTGAAGCCATACTAACGTTAGCACTACCTAGATCTAAAAAGGAAGTTCAATCTTTTCTAGGAAAGGTTAATTTCTTAAGAGGGTTTTTGTCGAATTTTGTTGAGTTGCTCAAGTATATCGTAGCCATGTTGAGGAAAGATAATGAAATCAAGTGGAATGTTGAGTCTCGTAGTTCTTTTGATCAAATAAATAAATCTTTGACGGAAGCCCCCATCCTAGTTATCCCAGACTACTCCAAGGACTTTGTTATTTTTTCTTTTGCCTCTTTTGATACAATAGCAACAATTTTGTTACAGAAGAACTCTGAAGGCTTAGAGCAGCCCATTGCTTTTTTCAGTCGGGCTTTCAAGGATGCATAATTAAAATATGACATTATGGATAAGAAATCCTATGCATTGGTTAAAACTCTTAACTCCTTTAGAGTTTATGTGTTGCATTCTAGAGTTATTGCTTATTTTCCATCAGCTATTGTAAAATAAATTCTTATTCAGCCTGATATTGATGGAAAATGCAACAAATGGATTGCTAAGATCCTTGAATTTGATTTAGAATTCAGGCCTACCAAATCGGTCAAGTGCCAGGGTTTAGCCTAGTTGTTGGCTGAATCAAATTGCTTAGTGTTGGGAGTAAATTTCATTGGCTTATGTTCAGAAAAGAAGCAGACATAATTAAACAATAGAGGTGCTCAGGCCAACCCTGCATTGGAAAATTGCAGTTGGTACAAGGACATTATATTTTTTCTTGCAGAATATACAACCTCCAAGTGATATGGAAAAGAACAAGGGAAGAGCATTAAAACTCAAATCGATAAAGTATTGCTTGGTTGATCAAATTTTGTATTGGAAGGATCCATTGGGAGTGCTATTGAGATGCCTAGACCCGCAAGAGGCCCAAAGGATTATGTTTTATTTTCATGATAGTTTGTGTGGGGGGCAACATTTTTGGAGAACTATTGCCTACAAGATTCTCAGGGCTGGGTATTTTTGGCCTAGTCTGTTCATAGATGTTTGTGCTAAGATCAGAGCATGTGTTAAATGTCAAAATTTTTCTAGAAAGCAGCAGCTTAAGTCTTTTCCATTAAATCCCATAGAAGTTTCAGGACCTTTTCAACAATGGGGCTTAGATTTTATCAGCGAAATTCATCTTGCCTTTAGTGGCCAACATAGATGGATCTTGACTGCCACAAATTACTTCACTAAGTGGATAGAGGCTATCCCTACCAGGAATTCTTCTCACAAGGTGATCATAGGATTCCTTGAAGACATTATAGAAAGGTTTGGTTGTCTGAATAGAATTTTCACTGACAATGCTGCATCCTTCAAGGCTGAGCCATTGATTCAGTTCTGTGAACAATATGGGATCACATTGATTCATTCAACCCCGTATTATCCACAAGGAAATGGGCTTGCAAAATCCTAAAACAAAAGACTTATAAAGATTGTTAAGAAGTTGTTGGAGGATAACAAAAATGCATGTGATTCAAAACTCAAGTTTTCTTTGTGGGATGACAGAGTGAAAACAAAGAGGGCCTTGGGCCTTTCTCCTTTCCAGTTGGTATATGGAGTTCAAGCTGTTTTTCCCTCTCAACTCACCTTTCCTGTGGAAAAATTCCTCCAAGATTATCAAGGGGAGCCGGATGATATGATCAGGAGGATTCAACAACTGGTTGAAGTGAAACAGACTTAGGAGAAACTGGTAGATAAGGCATATGATCATCAACTAAAGATCAAGCAGGCATTCGACAAGAACGTGAAAAAAGAGGATTTCCAATTGGGCGATCTGGTGCTCAAGTGGGATGCACCGAGGCAGGATAAAGGGAATCATGGTAAATTCAAATCTTTATGGATTGGTCCTTTCAAAATCTCTGAGATATTCCTTGATAAAACTTTCAAGTTGAAGAATATGGAGAATGAAGAGGTTTTTTGTGGCCCTGTAAATGGGCATTTCTTGAATAAGTACTTTTCTTGAGTCGGGAGTGGCTCTTTACATCATTGTAAATATCATTCTCTTTTATTTTTGTGTTCCAATAGACGACCCCATAGCCATAGGATAAGGCACTGAATCTACTCATTCTTGGCAACCCACAGGGGACATTCCATCCCCTGTGGAGCCAATGTTATCACATTAACTCACCTTGGGTCTCTGAGTTTGTTTTTGTTTAAAAAGAAAAAAAAAAAAACACTTAGATTCTTATTTTCTCTCTAAAATAAATTTCTCATCCTTTAAATGCTATTTATGATAGGACCCCTTAGGATGAATAAACCTTTGAGTCATAGCTCATGTGTTGACCCCCAATTCAATTTTTTGTCCTTAAACCCTTATGAGCTCATGGTCTATTCTTTATGTCCCCTCTCGTGATTCATCCCTAGGTTGATACCTCCCATGACCAAGATGATGTGACACACCTCTCTCATCACTCATGACCTCACATGCATACCTCATCATCACCACTCACCTGTCCATTCATTTTTTTATTGGATAACACTTCCCACTCAGCAGGCATTTCCATAGAGCCTCTCACAATTATCATGCACCCACTCCAAGTCATGATTGCCACGAATGATACCTTAACCCTTGTTTTCAGTGTCTGAAGTCAGTTGAAATGTTTTCAAAAGATATTTCATTTATGATCCTTGGTAACAATTTCTAAATTTGAAAGTTCAATAGTGATGCACTGCGTAAGTTTGTTAGTTCAGATCAAACGATAACATGCCCACTAAATCCGATGTTGTGAGATATTTCAGGGCTGAAGTTTCCTCAATCTAATCCTAAGTTCGCACTGAGGAGCTCAAAAGTTGTCGAAATCATAGGTATCCTATGAAACCTCCTTCACATATTAATTTTCATAGGAGATTTGTGCTCAAGTTTTGGTTTTCTAAGCTTGCAGGGTAGTATGGGATCCATATTTACATTCCTGTAAACATCTTCACTCATATCCATAGTCTGATTATTGTGTTTAGTCATATCCTCTGAAAGACATAGGCCTGAAATATCCCACCCTCTATGTATGTGTTGCACTATGTAGAGGCATTTCTCAAACCTCTTTGATTATCCTTTGCTTCTTTTCATCCTGTACGAAGAGTCAGTTGGGAATTACATCCTCATAGTCTACACTTTGAAAACTTATATGAGCCTGAAATTCCATTTCTCATAGCCATGTTCATTGTTCTCTTGAGACTTAAATTGAAGTTTTTTGGTCAATATCATCCCTTACAGCCTCTTAAGAACCCTCTTTTTGAGTCATGGAGAGCCCTCAGTTGAAGAAAGCACAGAAATATGGCAAGATAGTTCAAACATAACATGTGGACATGCACCTTTTTGACACAGAACCCATGGTAAGGGAAATGTTTCGAAGACCAGGATGCCTCTCTTTCTACCAGAACATACAGAGAGGCCACTCAGAAGTATCAAAACAATTTTCACTAAATTTTTATGGCAAGAAAAACAGAGTTGGATTTTTGGAATTTGAGGTTGACTGAAGTCTCCATCTTAGCTGCAACAAGGATTCCCATTTCATGAGAAAATTGGTTCAAGGCCATGGTATTGAGTTCATCTTTCATTAAAGATATTTTCATGCCTGAATACCAAGACAATGACTTATTTAAGAATGTGTCAAGGAATCAATTGATTGACCAGTTTCACAAAATGTTGAAAATCATAAAGAGATATTTTAGTTGTAAAGGGAGATTTAACACTCTGTACCATTACCACATAAGGTCGTTGTTTCATTTTACCGGTAAGGTTCAGATGAATATTCCATATTACCTGCTGAAAAGTATAGGTATAATGGAAGATAAGGTGCAAGCCAAATCCAAGGATGTGGACTCCATCTTTTTCCACATTTGACTCATGAGGATGCTTGTCTCTAAAGAGTTGGGAAAGAAAGATATCTCTTGGGAGAATTTTTTGGTCTCTTCTCACATTAAGCTAGACCCAACACCTACCCCCCAATCACAAATTGTAGGCTCTTCATTACCTACCAGTACTAAAATAAGGATTAAGAAGAAGAGAAAGGTTAGAGCCCCTATTTTAGATATTAATAAGAAGGTCAGAGAAGCTGAGGAGGAGGTCTGTCCTTCCCCACACACAAATTTCTCATCACCACCTCCACCAAGGTTAGATGAAGTTCCATATTATACCAAGGTGACATAAAAAAAGGGGAAGAAGCTTCTCTTTCCCTCTCCTTCTCCAGTAGTTGAAATCAAAGCTAAAAGACCTTTCACCAAGTCATCAATTCCTATGGGGGATTTCAAAGGACAACCTTTACAAGAAACCTATATACATAAAATCAAGGGTAAAGGTACTTTAAAGACCTTTGGAGAGGGAAGATGAAATCCTTGTGAAGGATTGTAAAAAACCTATGAAAAATAAAGAAAAGGTTGTTGTGCAAGAGAAGAAGCATAAACAAAGCATTTTTTAGAATACTGATGAAACATGGAAGGAAACTCTTGTACAGATGGAAGAAAAGGACGAGAAGAAGTGTGTTGAGACTGCACATGTCCCGAACCCCCATGGTAGCCAAACCTAAAAAAGACTTATTAGGCATATTAGGGATGCAAGGAGAGAAATAACTTATCTCAAACGATAAGACATGGTCCACTTGGCTTAGATGAATGAGCTCATGACTGGCTACAACCATACCCTACACTTGGCAAGTTTCACAGCGAGAAAGGATCTACCTCTTTGTAAATAGTTGAAGAATCTTTACAGACAGAACAAGGGTTTCCAGGCTCATGACAGGCAGCTAAAAGACGAACTGAAGCATTTCCAAGATGAAGTAACCCAAAATAATTTAGAGGTGTTGGTTGAGGCTTCCATTGAAGATGAAAAAATAGTAGCCAAGGAGAGCACAACTATATTGAAGAAGCCTACCAGTGCTAAGAAGAAGAAGTCTACTGAGTTAGTTGAAGACACTCTTTCCACCAAGAAGTGTGTGAGGCTAAGTGTTAAAATGACAAAGTAGTTGGTAGTGGTAAACCCCATTTTTGAAAGTATTTCCTGTTAAATTATGTACCAAGGCAAGTGTTTCTCTTCCCTAGGCCCTAAGGGGGAGAAATTGTCGAATATGGGTCTTAGTCAAATTAATTTGTGAGATGCAAATTAAAAGATAACTTTATGATTAAAGTGAGGGTGAGTGAAG
>SNQJ01S0000037.1:9666-34670 GCA_010110895.2 Picea sitchensis
ATGAAAAAGAGATAATTTCAGATAATAAGCCTCTTCGATGGGGAAACCTCCTTTTAACCCACTTAAATGTTCAAGTCCAAGATGATTCAAAATGAAAATGTCTCCTTGGTATATATAGGAGACTGGGAGTTATAATTACAACTAATGGCTTAAAGCCGACATAAATAAAATAACATTACTAATCTAATATGCCCCAATTAAGGGGTAATAAATAACATTACTAATCTAATATTCCCTAATTAAGGGGTAATGAGCCAATATTAGGGCTTAACAGTGTGAGCTAAGAGTTCTCTTGTTTCAAGCTCACCTAGTAGCCTTCCTTTGCACTTGTACATGATTATTTCCAAGGCTTGTGGATAATCCATGTAGAAGTACTCCATTATATTTGACTTTGTTTTGGCTCCCTTGTATGAAAGAATCTATGGTGAGAAGTTGTTATGCTTTTCACCATAGTCCATGGTTAGTATTAGTATGGCATAATCACAATACAAGTTACATATCCTTACTTAGCTTGGTTAAGGTTTAATGATTACGGAATAAGTGTGAGTAATATATCTTGTTATAAGCACTAGTAGCCTTATCTATCCCATCACTAAGCTCTACATGTTTGATTAGTGTATTTCTTATAGTTACCATAGAAAGTAGTTTACAAGGTGTATAACATTATGTAAGTACTTATGGTGATTTGAGTGTAATAATCACATTCCAATAAGATGACCTAGTAAATTTATACTATTATCCATAACTAGTAGTGATACTATTGTAGTATAAAAACACAGTATTCAACTGAGAAATGACATGGTAAAGTAAGATGGTATATACAATAAGTTGACTCTCATTATGTAGATTACATTGCATTGATTTCACACATTGACAAAATAGTATATCATGCTTATTGGTTTAGCTATTACTTATGGAAACTAACATAGGTTAATCACACATACTACTTACAATTCATAGGGATTATCATATCTATGTTCAAAGTTGTTCATATTTATCCTATTTCTTTGATTTGACTTGTATTGAACTCTCTACTCTCATTGAATCCTGAGCTTAATACTCATGATATATTTGATACAAGATTGTTATAGGTATGTAGTGTACGTACTATTAAATCTCTACACTACATGTTCTTTGATCCTTACTCATCAATTACATATCATATCTTATGCCATTACTTATCTTGAATATGTGATTTCTCTTATTCATACCCCATTGATGAGTATCCTGTCATACGATTGCCTTTACTTCCATACTTCGTCTTACAATCTATAACCATAACTGACTCAATTTGGGTATATACTAGATACAACAACTAACTTAGTAGTATGGTCATTACTTTGTCAACTAGTCATGGAGTATACCATGTATCTTCCATAATCAATACACCCATATCGAGAGTGCATACCCAAATTTGCACTGGTGTAAATACCCCATATCTAGAGTGCATATCTATACAAGTTTTTGCAGACATATTTTAGGTATACAATGGGGAATGATGGAAAATCTTGTTAATATTTTTTGAGAATATTTTATAAATAGACACTACAATAATTTAGTTTATTTTTGCAAAGAGGAAGTATTTTTTCAAATTGTTCTATTTTATTTTTGTTTCAGCCTTGCTTCTTGGCCTTAGAATGTGGTGATCAATTGCTATACTGGTATTTCCTCTGTCAATGGTTTCATTCCATTATTTTATATTTTTGAGGGTTTCATACTTTGTACAATTGACCAGAGATGCGATGTGCACACCTCTTCCATACATTTACCAAATTCAGTTCTCATGAACTTTTATTGGTTGTTATGACATATTCTAACTAGAATCTCTATCATTATTTGAAATGAACATTTTTCAACTGGTACAACTAGCTATAAAAATTACTCACTATAATGAACTCAACTGTCCACTTATTTTTAATCAACTATATGGTCTCTGGAATTATTATTTTCCATACTTAGAACAGATATACAATAGCATTCTACTAGTATGGAAATACAATAATAATGATCGATAAATGGTATTAATGTCACAAGAGGCTTACTGACAAAAGTTGTTGCTTCTGTACAAGGAGAACTCATACATTTATTAGATATTTGTATGTTTATTAGTTACAACAATTTAAATCTAAAAACATTTTCCTTACATAAAATATCTTAGAGCTTATTAATAATCCTAAAGTATAAAACTATAGACAATGTTGTATGCTAGATGGATTAAGAGGATTTTTTTCATATGACATTGGGACATATGTGAAGTGAATATTGTAAAAACCTTATCTACATGTATAATGTATATTCATGTACATGTTAATTATTTGTTATTAAAGATATTTGCACATGAATTCTGCAGGTGTTGTGGGTGGTACGACTTCCAAAAAGACTACTGTTTGTAACATGATCATCATGTCATTATTGTTCATCAAGTAAGTCTCATATTTCTTTCAATTTTTTGACCAAAATCTGGTTTTTCTGTTTATGGAAATGTGGGAGATATATTTCATGCTTAGTTTCCTTACTGCTTGATGTTTGATAGAAGATATGCTTGTTGACCTCTTGACAACTTCTGATGATTTGACATAAATTTGCTTTCTTTTTCTGTCCATATAGTCAATACAATTATTTCCATATGTGGTTTGGTGTTGATGCTTCCATTTCTATGATGAAAAAGTACCCGAGAAAGGTAGACGATAATACTTTTCATTCATCAATTTGTTGAAAGATATTCATGTCAGTTGTTTAATATATAGTACCTTATAGAAACAATGAATGTCCAGACCCCATGGTGACAACAAATGGGAGACTTTGAAATGATATCCTATACCTTCATGGTATTTTTAAGATATATGGGGGAAGCATGATAACTTCGATGGGGGGAAAAGGAATGACAATCATTTTTTCAAGATATTAATTTTATTCATATGAAGTATACCCACAGGTGATTGATGGGGCAAGACATGGAGCCCTTTAAGGCTCATAGACCAAATATGTAATTTTTTTTTACATATGTCTCATAATGGATATTATTACACATTTATTTTGTTGGAAGTGGTTTTAGAAGCACACCTTGAGGTTGAGGGTTGCATTGCATAACACATAATTCCTTTGACTTAGGTGCTAGGTTTGAGGGGTAGATTTTTCGCCAAAATTGTTCAAGTCTTCAACTCATAGTCATATCTTTGGGACTCATACCATTTGAGTGTGGAAAACTACAACAAGAATGGAAACATGGTGGATGGCTTACTACTCCATCGACCTTACCAATAAACCAAGGCCCCCTTAGTGAATCCATTGTTATTTTTATGAAAACATTATGTGTTTCCTGCTGATGCTTGAATTTCATTTGTGGATGTTTCTTTGTAATTCCTATTGCACACACGCATAAATTAAAATAAGCAATGTGTTTTAAGAACCAAACCTTGGAAGAGACACTAACCAAGTTTAGAGTTCATGCTGATTAATTTTGGTACCAAAGCATTGGTTTCCAAACCTACAACATTGGAAAGGTGTGAGAAACATATTGATGGTTTGGAAACACAACAATTATCTACTATTGGAGAATAACCCTTGGAGTTTGAATTACTAGGTTATTGAATATAGAGGAGCATTATGATGTAATTCCCATGTGAAACAAGGAGGAAATCATTTCCAAAAATAATTCAATATATTGAATGATAGGTTCATCAACTATAGAGTAATTTCATAGGCTCATAATGTTTTCTGTGAAAGAAAAAAATATTTTAGTTAATTCAATGATGTCTAAGATAAGCATGGTCCATCCTTGTGAGAGATCATATAATCTCTATCCCAAGTGTACGGGTAAATCCCCTAAGCGTCAATTCTATTAGAAAAAACACTTCAATTGGCCAACAATTGATATTGGGTGTAGCCAATCCTTTCAAAATAAATGCCAAGGTGGAAACCATATTTAATAGCAGACTTGATGCAAATAAATTGAACAATTGGCTTAGATATTTGATTACCTTCTTTGAGATGCAAGGGTACATACACTTTCACAACAACACTTGTTGTCGATAACCTTGAGGTTCCGCAAGAATAAAAATGTGCAATATCACCATTGAATATGACTTTGGTAATAGAAAGGGCAGAAAGGGGAAATGAATACTTCTATTTTTCTTTTTCGTCATGTGAATTTTGTAATTTGGGCCCTAGTTTCCATTTCTTACTTCCGGGGCATGAATTTTCCATTGGGAACAAGTTTCCATTATGTATTTATACACATGATGCCACATTTTCTAATTAAATGTACATTTCACATCTATCCTATTGTCGTGGTCCATTGGACCACCGACTCTGCAACTAGAAAGGAAAAAAAATCGAAACCTGGGGGGTTCAATCCATTGCTGGGGTTGGTTGTCCATGAATAGTGTATGCTTGGGTGAATCGTTGTCTGCACATCAAACATCTATCATTCCATGGAGAACCTGAGAGTGCCTCGAACAAGATGTTCATTCTTTGGCTGATGACATTCTTAGAGTGTACATGGTCCTCCTCTTTTTTCCTAATCTCAAAGAGGATTTGGAGGTGCTCCTCTACAAGATGGATGGAAAAGTGGTGAGGATGATCCTCCTCCTCCTTGCCAATCGATTTTTCTTCCCCTGCAATGAAATCCTTGCCTGTACCTGTAAGGTTTTCTAGCTGCCAACTTGGAGGAATTTTCTCCTCCATCTTGCAGCTCCCATCTCCATAGTACTTGTCGCCTAGCCTGATCCGAGGTAAGTTAGATTATGAAGAAAGAGGTCTTAGTATGGAATAATCAAAATACAAGTTACATATCCTTACTTACCTTGGTTAAGGTTTAATGATTACAGAATAAGTATGAGTCATATATCTTGTTATAAGCACTAGTAGCCTTATCTATCCCATCACTAAGCTCTACATGTTTGATTAGTGTATTTCTTATAGTTACCTTAGAAAGTATTTTACAAGGTGTATAACATTATGTAAGTACTTATAGTGATTTGAGTGTAATACTCACATTCCAATAAGATGAACTAGTAAATTTATACTATTGTCCATAACTAGTAGTGATACTATTGTAGTATCAAAACACTATATTCAACTAAGCAATGACATGGTAAAGTAGGATGGTATAAACAATAATTTGATTCTCATTATGTAGATTACATTGCACTGATTTCACACATTGACAAAATATTATATCATGCTTATTGGTTTAGCTATTACTTATGGAAAGTAACATAGGTTAATCACACATACTACTTACTATTCATAGGGATTAGCTTATCTATGTTGAAAGTTGTTCATCTTTATCCTATTTATTTGATTTGACTTGTATTGAACTCTCTACTTTCATTAAATCGTGAGCTTAATACTCATGATATATTTGATACAAGATTGTTATAGGTATGTAGTGTACGTACTATTAAATCTCTGCACTACATGTTCTCTGATCCTTACTCATCAATTACATATCATATCTTATTCCATTACTTATCTTGAATATGAGATTTCTCTTATTCATACCCCATTGATGAGTATCCCGTCATACGATTTCCTTTACTTCCATAGGTTGTCTTGCAATCTATAACCATAAATGACTCAATTTGGGTATATACTAGATAAAACAACTAACGTAGTAGTATGGTCATTACTTTGTCAACTAGTCATGGAGTATACCATGTATCTTCAATAATCAATACACCCATATCGAGAGTGCATACCCAAATTTGCACTGGTGTAAATAACCCATATCTAGAGTGCATATCTATACAAGTTTTTGTAGACATATTTCAGGAATACAATGGGGAATGCTGGAAAATCTTGTTAATATTTTTTGAGAATATTTTTTAAATAGGCACTACAATAATTTAGTTTGTTTTTGCTAAGAGGAAGTATTTTTTGCTAGTAGGTTTTGGTGTTTGCTAGTATATTGATGATTTCTTAGTGGTGCTTTTATCATTTTCATTAGAAACATTTTAGGGTGGGGTTACTAATATTAAATGACTTCATGTATACATGAAATGGGTTATAGTCATATAATGACGATGATAGTTAAGATGATCATGATGGAAATTCCCCTCTTAAATTAAATACAATATTTTGCATGTTTGGAACTCTTAGGTGGTTATGGTGCCTTAGACAAGTTCAATTTTCATTTTCATTTATAATTAAATGAAAATGAAAATTGAACTTCTCTAAGGCACCATAACCACCTAAGAGTTCCAAACATGCAAAATATTGTATTTAATTTAAGAGGGGCATTGCCATCATGATCATCTTAACTATCATCATCATTATATTACTATAACCTAGTTTATGTATAAATGAAGTCATTTAATATTAGTAACCCCAACCTAAAATGTTTCTAATGTCAATGATAAAAGCACCACTAATACATCATCAATATACTAGAAAACACCAAAACCTACTTGGCATAAAACCCAATAAACCCTTAATTTTAAAGATTCCCACAAGATTGCTCAAAAATAAAATTTTATTTATTTTACCCATAATTTTTATTTTTTTTAAATAAATAGTTGTCGTCGCAATTGCGACGAAAACAAAATTTTTGCGACGAAATTACTATATAAACCACGAAAAATTGTTTTCTTAATTGCGACGCACTCTAGAATTGTTGTGACGAATTTGTTGTATAAACCACAGAAAGTTGTCATCGCAATTGCGATGCACTATAGGAATATTGAGACGAATTTTCTATATAAACCACGAAATTTGTCCATCGCTATATACCTTGTGGGCATCGCAATTGCGATGACCATAAAAACCATGCGATGCATTTTCTATATAAACAATGAAAAGTTGTCGTCGCAATTGCGATGAACAATAGAAATGTTGCGATGAAAATGCTATATAAACCACAAAAAGTTGTCGTCGCAATATACCATGTGGTCGTCGCACTAGCGACGAACAGTTGGTTTTACTTAGTTTGCCTATATTGTCGTATTGGCAATGATATTTATTTTTTTGTCGCAGTTGTGAGTAGTTCCCTACGGTCGTCTCTCTTGCGACATTAATTCAAGTTCATCAAAATTTCCACGTCACATGAAATGACATTTGAGAGACTCAAGATTCATCATAATATCCATGACATAGCGTCACCAGAGCATCGAAATAGCCATCACAAAATGACCCAAATTTTCTAGTGTCCATAGGTAGAAGGTAGTGCATCCCTAACTTGTGTGGGTTGTGTGTCACTCCTGACCATGAAAATACTTCCTTGTCAAAGGCCTCCTCATCCAAGTAAAATGGGAGCATCCGTGAATGAAAATATTCAGTTTTAACATGCCTGGGCCAAACAAATGTATGGTGGTGATTCAACCCGAACGTTATATTCCTTGTGTTAAGGTTGAGAAACTCCTTTGGTATGTGCAACCTCTGATTTGTGTCAAGAATCAGGTTGTACCACTTTAGGAATGATGCATTATTGAATGTTGTGTTCTCGGAGTCTGAACTTGAGTGTCAAGGCTCGAACATCTTTGCTAGTAGACCTTTATCTGTTGGTGATAATGGTCTTCCTGAGGGTGGAGTCCACATTAGAATGGAAAACACAACAACAAAGTAGACATAGGTGAAGGTTCTGCCCTTCTCCTGCACTTCCTCGCATGCTACCAGGAGTTCTTCCAGCACGTAGCTACACCAATTTAACACCGCTCCATTGGCACAAAGATCTTCCACTGAGAGGGCATCCAACATGCACTCACCCTTATAGCAGGACCTCATTACCTTGCTAGCAATCATGTAGCAAGTTTTTCTGACTGTCTCTGGTAAAATGGGGTCAATATTGGTTGTGCGCCCCCCTCTCTGTGTATGAAATCTTTCATACATGTTGGGTTCTCCCTTCTTCTTCCCGTGTTTATTAGGGCCCTGGAACCCTTTTGAGACATCTTCGCCTTTGATGGATAGGACCATGAGTTGATGGATATATTCTGCATGAATGGGGTACCCTCTGTCGAACCATAAGCTCATGTCATGTACTCAGCTGATGAGGAACTTGGTACACCGCACAACCTTACCGGTGGTGCCGAAGATTGGCAAGTCTCAAAGATTCATGATTATGGTGTTAAATCGGTTGATGAACTCCATATTTGATAGGAATTGCATCCCTCCCATACCATTTGGAGCCACCTTCCATAACACATCAATGTTCATTTGTGGGAATAACACATGGTATGTCATGTTGAGATCGAGGAGATTTACTTGCTCGACCTTCCCTTTGAGGTCACCCACAACCTTAACCCGGGGATCACACGGCTCGTCTGGAACTTCTTCCTTGGAGAGAGAAATTCATCTTCCTGTAGCTCTCAGAATCACTTCTCTGTATTGCTAAGAAACTTAGACCAACTCTACTGGGCTTCAGGGTCACAACAGAAAATTTGCAGGCACTATGAAAATTTTAGAAAGCTCAAGTTCAAAATGGAAAACAATAAGTCTTATGTTGAGTTCACGCAGTATTATACTCAAGCCAGTTGGAAAGATCTATCATTACTCTTAGTACACTCGTGATTAACCCTATAGGAACAACCTGGAGCTGAGGTTTCCGACATAATTGTTTAACATGGTAAATCTATTGAGGGATTATGGTATTTACTAAACAAGTTGGATAGGTACATGGCCAACTTTAGGCCCTACCATTTGAATGGTTGATAATACCGACGAAAATACTGATGGAATCTTCACGTATCATGTCTTTATGGTCTAACAAAGTTTGGACGAGTTATTGTAGCGATCATAAAGGCTATGACTGGACCAGGTGCATGTGGCACATGGACTATGATTGCATTCAGATTCGCTCCCCCTCCTACCACAATGGGGTCCTCATCATATTTAATGATTGTCTTTAATGGAATCATGGCTCTTCTGATCCTGCCCTGTTGGGTAAGTAGTTTTGCACCAAAGTAATACTTAGATGAAAAAAAATAAAAAAATATACATGTTGCGGCACAACAATGCACACTCTGACTTTATTAACTTGAATTTAAAGAAATTGCAGAAATTCAAATATTACTACTACACATTATCCTTTGGACTGGAGAAAAATCTCTTTATCTCAGTTGTGAGAAAAATAGAGTTTTAGGTGAGTGCCATTCACCCATCCTGGCTAAAGTATACCATCCAATTGCGCGAGTCTGACTACTCCAGAGTGTCGAATCTCCGCAACTATAAATGATCCCAACAAATGCATGCACAACTTGTCTGGATGTTTCTGGTATCGACTGTAATAAAGTAAGACCTTATCTCCTTGCTCAAATTTTTTATCCTTAATATTCTTGTCGTGCCAATCCTTCTGCTTGACTTTCTCAACCGATTGATGAAATTCTACTAAAAACCTGGTCTCATCAATTTCTTGAAACTCCATAACCCTCTGTGCAACTGATTCATTCTATGACATATGTGTAATCTGTGCGATGTATATACTAGGGGTAATGAATTTTGCAGGTACCACAGCCTCTTTCTTGTAGACTATCTCAAATGGAGGATACTTGTGGAGCTTCTTTGTGGACATCCTATAAGCCCATAAAACTGCTCGGACTTTGTCATCCCAATCTTCCCTGTTTGTGCAACAAACCTTTGTCAAACCTCTCTCCAGAATCTTGTTAAACACCTCTACTATGCCATTAGCTTCTGGATGGTAGGGGTTGATTTTATGATGTTGTCTTAAAAACTCTATTGTAATATTTACTATTGTACTACTGATAAAATAATCACCATGATCACTAGTCAGACTCCTAGGACATCCAAACCGAGTGATAATGTTTTCAAAAATAAACTTGGCAGCGGTATCAGTTGAACAATTATGAACAACGGTTTCCTTTTCCCATCTTGTCAAATAATCCATTGCGGTGATAATGTACCTAGCCTTCAATTTCTTAGCTATGGGGTTGATCGGTCCAATAAAATCAAATATCCATTTCTCTAATGCTTGCAGAGCTCGAATTGAATGAAGAGGAAATTCATCTCGTCTTGACAACTCACCTACTCTCTGGTAAACATCATAAAATCTAGCGAACTCCTTTGCATCCTTGAAGAGTGTGTCCCACCATAATCTATATTGGAGGAATTTATGCACAGTGTCCTTTCCTCTAGCATGGCCTCCCGCAACTCCACTATGGCACTCCCAAAGGATATCCCATCTTTCATGGTCCAAAACACATCTCCTAAGGATACTGTTGAGGCCTAATTTATACAATTTCCCCGCGACCAATTGATAATCCACTGCTCGAACCACCATATAGAATTTATGAGTTGCGGAGTACGTTTCTGGGCAGGCCCCTGTACTCAGAAAGACTGCTATGTCTTCCAGGTATTTTGGTACTGCCTCAACTTGAAAGAGGTCTACATCTGGGAGATGATAATCGATTTCTATACCACTCTCCCCTAACTCCAATATGGAAAGATTATTGGGACCCATGTTACATCTTCTAGGTTTGATGATAACTTCAAATTAAAATTCCTAAAATAGTAACAACCGTCGACAAACTCTTACTTCCAAGACAAGCTTGTTAACTAGATATTTTAAAGCAGAATGGTCAATAAAAAATTTAAAATGAGAACCTAACAGGTAATTCCTAAACTTCTGTAAATCATAAATAATAGCCAAACCCTCCCTTTTTGTAGTTGTATAGTTGCGTTCGACTTGCGATAGCTTCCTGCTAGAAAAATAGATGGGATGATCTGTGTTTCCATCTATTGGTTGTGCTAAGATGGCCCCCAGGGAAATACCTGATGCATCCACATGTGCATGAATTTCCTTTTCCCAATTAGGAAATATCAAAATAGGTTTTGTGTTGAGATTTTCCTTCAGGATGTCAAACGCTCGATCACACTTCAGTGTCCATTGGAACAATTCAGACTTCTTGAGTAGGTTTTCCAGGGGTGCATTAATAGTCACATACCTTCTGATGAACTTGCGATAATACCTTGTGTTCCCCAGCGTTGATCACAACTTCTTAGCACTCATAGGAGGTGGAATATTCAAAATTATCACAACTTTGGTTGGGTCTGCCAACACTCCTTCTCGGCATACTATGTGGCCTAACTGATTTCCATGTGGCATAGAGAAGATACACTTTATGAGGCTTAAATATATCTGAATCTCCCTACACCAATAAAACATTAGCCATAGTAGTGCCACGTGTTCTTTCAGAAGAATGTACACCACCCAGTCATCCATATAGACTTCAACAAATTCGTGAATTAATTCTCAAAAGATTGCTATCAAAATCTAAGAAAAAAATGCTGGTGCATTCTTTAGACCAAAGGGCATCACATTATATGAAAATGACCCCCATTCCATTATGAATGTGGTATTATTTGTGTCTTCTTTGGTAATTCTCACTTGGTGATACCCGAAAATCCATCCGTAAATGAGTAAGACTCTTTCCCCACAACCTTTTCTAGAACCTCATTAGTAAAAGGTGTGGGAAACGGGTCATGCACACAGGCATAGTTAAGGCTTATGTAGTATACATATACCCTAATGTCCTCTATACTTTTATTTCTCTTGATCACTATGGGGATAACCCACTCTGCTTCTTCAACTGGAAAAATCAATCTGGCCTCAAGCATCTTGTTTATTTCCCTCTTAACCTTCTCTTTCACCCTGGGGTTAAGATGATATGGTCTATGCCTTACGAGTTTTGATCCGAGATTTAGTTCAATATTCATTTCTCCCATAGCTCCTTTTATCCCTTTTATCTTTGAAAAATGTCTTAGGGAATAAGTCCTCATACTCTCGCAACAGACCATGCATTTCCTAGCTGGTTTGTTCATCCCAGTAATGTCCTACAATAACTATCTTGGGTTTATCGGTAGTTCCTATGTTGACTTTCCACAAATTCAATGGGTGATTGTAAGAGCTATCATTCTGACTGGGAAACATGTTTTGGATTTCTCTACTCCCTTATGTTTACTCAATGGCTAAATTTCTCAGTTCTTCTAACTCATCAGGGTTTCCCAAATCCTTCTTGATTTTGTAGCATTGTATGGGTGTCTTGTCCATGTCCAAGTGAAGGTTAGACCAAATCACTTGACTATGATTTTCAAATACCACTGGGTCTGATTTCCTTTTACACACATCGGTAAAAATCATTTCTTTAGTTCTTTGCAGGACTATATTAAGCTCAGGGTACTTACTTGTAAAAGTGAAGTACTTGCAAAATTGTCCTGCTAAAGTTTTCCAATTGATAGTATGCCTTCTAGTCTCTTCATGGATGTACTAGGATTTCGATATTTGACCTAGAGAATGGGGAAATACTTGAACCCACAAGTGAGATGGTACTCCCACAACTTTCCACTACCTTACACATTGTTCGATGTGTGTTTTAGGATCCGACTGTCCATCGAACATATGTGAAACTTGAAAATCCATGTGCATATTTGATTTCAGTTTCTCCTTGTCTTGAAATTGACACTGGATAGCATGCTTCACATCCTCCTAGTTCTTAATTACAGATTTGTGACTAGCCCACCAACTGGTAGGGGTGTCTTCCATAGCTAAGTCCAGAACTACAATCCTCTAATCTTGTGCTATCTTTTCTTCCATGCCAACAAGAAAAATGCCAAGGTATAAGGTACCATTATCTGTCGGGTGTTCTCTGACTTTGGTTCCAACCCATATCGTTTCTCTGACAGTTGCACATTGTCTTACAAATATTTCATGCCCCCTGTTGCCAACTGTCAAATGCTATTTCTAAATCTCCATCCACCAATTGTATGCTCCTCCAACTTACTGATCCATCAGTTGTAGAATTGATGTAGTCTTCTCTCTTCCCTGGTGTTACTGTGTATAACTGATCTATATCCTCTCCTTCCATATTGTTGTTAGTTGGCTCCATGTACCACAAGCCTACATACAGATCCAAGGGCTGAACTAATTTTATTTTGTCTGCTTCAAATTTCATAGTATCCCTCTTTAGGTCAATAACCATATAGTTAGAATAAGCCCAATCAATACTAAGTAGTGCAGGATAAGGATCCTTATCCACCATGATTTTGATCACCTCAAAGTCATATAAAGTATTTACTCCCGCAACATATATCTCCACATTCTCCATCTTTCCTATTGCGAAAATGAAATACTGATTGGCCATTCTCAATTCGATTGGGGAATATATCAATTGGGGCTTCCCTAAAGCTTCCCAAGTCTTTTTAGGCAATATGTTAACATAAGATCCTAGATCTAACATAACATCCTTAATGTCAAACTCATCTAGTTGGGTTGCTAGTCTAAACTCTTTCCCAGTTTGTACTTTCCTTATTTTCACTCTTTGAGTGTTTTTCTCAGGAAGATTAGAAATTATTATAGCTCTTGGGGATTCCTCTGTTCCTAGGACTAAATACAGGGCATTGCACAACTTTTCTGTTAGTTGGTCATTCCCAAGAATATCATAAAATAACTGAAACCAAAGGTCAACTACATTTTGTGACTATTCAGGTTGTCTCATCGAGATTATGGGGTTTCGGGGTGCAAGGGGTGAAGTAGGAAACTGTGCAATATTAGGATAAATTATAGGTTGTTTGGGGTTTTCTTCCATTTTTGGGCCAGGGATACTTTGGAATACTACTATTGCATTTAAAAAAAATAGATTCTATTTCATAGGGTCATACCTGTCCTCCTTAGGCATTGCTTTCTGGATATTAGGCATATTATCAACGTCTACTCTAGTATTTTTTCCTCCTTGAGTAATGATATTAAAGTTGGGTAGTTTTCCTTTGATGAAACTCTTTATCCTTGAACCCATGAATTTATATCCTCTTTGACGTGCCTGATCTTCCCATTTTGCAATTAGCTCTGGGCAGTCTTCAATTGCGTTCCCATTGGTTCTGTAGTGTGAGCACGATTGTCGTCTTGGTTGAGGATAATCCCTAGCCATGTGACCTTTCTCATCATAGTTGTAGCATCTACTTGGTCCTCTTCCCCCAATTCTTCCTCCTCTGAAGTCTCCTCCATCTCCACCTCCTCGACCTCTTCCTGGTCCTTGAGGGGTTTCATTCACCTTGAATGATGTTCGATCCAATGTGTCCACAAGTGCATGAATTTCTCTACACTGATTCATAACATGCATGGTAGATGCATAGAACTCACAATGTACAATATTTGATACTATAGAATACTTCTGAATAATAGGGCACTGCCTTGGCGCATTCCCATGAATGTGGAAGATATCACATTAGTCAGCTGAAGGTAATGCTTGATTAATTGGAAAGGCATGATACGGGGTTGGGGTATGGAATGGTAAATTCACATATACTTGTATAAGCCATCTCATGGGTCCTGATGAGGGTCCCATCAAATTGTGAGGAGGTCCCATTCCCCTCATACATGGACATTCATTTGCTAGATGTCTCTCTATGTAGTATACAGTAAACCAGACTTGCGGTCATCCTGGTCTGGGTATCATCAATTCTTGAATCTTCTCTGTCAGTGTTGATATTTGTCCTTGTAGTTTCACCAAATTTTCATCTGCAGGAGGTCTGGTCACCCTTAGGCTCTCTGTATATCCTTCCATGGCTTCAATCTTCATTGTTTGTTCCAAGGAATCTATCAAGGAGTCTATCCGTTGTTGCATTAACATAATTTGTGTTAGAGGTATAAATCCCTAAATGTTCCATTCTCTATGGTGATCTTCATGAATTGGATGTGCTAGCCTGCCAATGTCATCCTTAAACTTATGACTATATTCCCAAATTGATTCTCCTTCCCTATGATGAATCTCGTGCAACTCATATAGAGCTTGTTGTTTTGACAACGACAACTTAAAATCTGCAATGAATTTTGTCCAAACTTGGCCAAGTGTGAATGCATATCCTTGCGCTCCTCCTGGCTCAATAGCCTTCATGTACCATTTGAGAGAATGACCTCTCAAGGTAGTCTAGAATTCAACCAATTTATTTACATCTAGAGTCCCTCTAGACCTCCAAATTGCTTCACATGGAAACCAATGTTGCTCAACATCCTCGTCTCCTTTACCTAAAAATTATGGGTATAGAGCGATTGAGCCTCCCTCATTTCCAACCATTTTTTATATTACTGATCCTATCAAAGTAAAACCTAACGGTCATGTTTGTGATATACTAGGGATCCCAATATCCTCCCCATTTTCGTACTCACCAGCTGTGACTAACTAATTGACTTAATTGAAATAGGAATAGCATAAGAAGTTAGTATAGGATTTACCACTGGTATAGAAGACACTTAGGGAGTGGGTGATTCGAGGTTGGTTCCACTAGCTTCTGGGTGGGTTTCTTTGATCTGGGGGGTCTCATTCTCATCTTTTGGAGCGGTCTCTTCGGTTGGGCTCCCGATATTTCCTAGTATCGGGGCTGAATATTATCTTTCTTATACAATATCCATGCTGGATTGATCTTCTCTTGCTTCTACAAATTCTTCTTCTTGTCGACCCTCTTGGTGACTTCTTTCTATCTACGCTTCTCTCTCACTCAGTCTTTGAATGGAAATTATTTCCTATCTTCTCATCTTCCATAACCCTTCCTCCTTTCCTTCGTCGACTTCTCCTAGTTCGAGTTATTTCCTCAACACCTTAGACAGATTCACTGCTTTCTTTATCTTACCGCACCACCACTTCTCAACTATGGCGGCTCTTTTCAAGGCTTGCTCGTTCCTTGCGTCCATTTCTTTCTTCTCCCCCATTTATCAAAGAACCCTGTCCCCTTTCTCAGGCCATGATCCCACCCCAAAGTCACCCCACCCCAAGATTGGGTGTTTAGGCTATCATCTCATTCGAGGGAACGGTCAACATCCCCTCCTTCATCAAGAAAACCTTAATCCATAGGGGGATTTCTCTTAGTATCCTTCCTGTGCTTCTTTCTTGAAATCTGCTTCTTCCCTTGAAAAATACTAGTGGTTCTCATGGGCTGCAAACTCGATAATGTATCCTTCAAGTGTTGTATTGACTCAGAAATCAACCACTTGTGTTATCGAATGATCCATCCGATGAAGCAATGGAATATTTTATGTATCCCAAGTACGGGTCTTATTGACTCATTCCTAGAATTCCTAAGCTTCTTGGAGCCTCTCTATCTAATGGAATAGTTCTTCTGGAAATTTAACCCAGAATATCTCATATTGGTCGCTTGATATTTCTGAGTAAAATCCAACCTCTCTTGTATATTTCATAGATTTACCTCACAACTCTTCTTATTTCCATATGAAGGTGTCACAATTTTTCTCCCACTACTAGTGAATATCATATCAGTGGATCTGTGGAAGAATTCTCCCTACCGGTTCCCTATTAAAACAGGTCCTGACAACTGAACCATTTTGTTGACACGGAATTGATCAGACCAGGGTCCTTCTCAGGTTACCAACAAAAGGTACCGAGGTATTCTAGAGCGTTGGAATTTCCATCTTCCTTGAAGAGAAAAAGTATCACCTGAAGTGCAACCAAGACAAATAAAATAGGGAAGGGTAAGAAGAATTCTTAGACAAATCCATACAATCTTATTCTCTCTGTGGTCTTGCACAAGAAATATGAAACTCAGAACTGTGGAAACATTCCTAACTCAGATGAAAGGAAACAGAGTTGTGTTGCATCCATAAAGAAACTATATCCCATTAATCAGATCTCTCATAAAGATAATAGGAAACAAAATTAAGACAATCTGAAGCTAAAAATACACAATAATTTCAAAATTTGAATCTCTCCTTGTATTAACTTCATAAGGTTCTTCTCCATTACATAATGTTCTTCTCAAATACAAACACAACTTGGTCATGCCAAAGATTAACAACAAACTCTATTACTTAGAGACAAGGTTGACCCAAAACCCTTTCTCTTTTACCAATATAACTGGACATGACTCTTTATAGACTTGGTCTAGTTTTTGAAACTCAGACTCTAGAATCATAGCTAACATATACCCATAATGGACAATAATACAAACAACCCATAATCAACAAATAGTAAATCCTAAAATCCAACCAAACTCTAGCCAAACTCAACCCAAAAATAAACCCTTTACATTCATATTCATCCCATATATATAAGCTAACTGGGATTTTCGGGTTTGAGACTTCTCATGATTTCTTGTTCTTGTTCTAGTGTAACTTCTTTCTCCTTGTTGGTGTTGCATTGTACTTCCTTCCAAACGTTTTCAATTTATTTCCTTGTTCTGTTGTCCCGCTCCTCTGTGACTTGCACAACTTTTGTTTGACCAAAATTGGAACTGCATCATCCCTTGCGCAACTTCTAACAACAAAACGAAGGGCCCAACAACATTCCCAACTATCTTGTCCTAGCCAGGTGTTGAGGAAACAATATGAATTATACTCAATCATTTTTTAATCTTTCTTGGCTATGACAAGATAGTCGGGAATGTCACCCTATGTTTTATAGCCTCAAAAATATTTTCCCAATCCACAAGTATTAATTACAAGGGTTTAGGTTGATTTATTAATGAAAAGAATGTTTCAAAATAACATTAATTTTTTATATAAGTTTCTGAAAAATATACAGATTACAATAAATAAATATAGAGATCAAAATAAAAAGTAACCAAGTCACAATACACACAAATGAGACAGAATAGAAATATTCTTTATTTCATTCTGAGATATCAAAAGTGTTTTTCTCTTTACAAAACCCCTCTAAGGGAATAGACCAAAGTCTAATTTAGATATCCCCGATGAACACCATACAAAAGGACTCTGACAAGAAGTAAAAATTGAAATTTATAATCTGGATCAGCTTGCCATAGACTGCTGCCAATTTGACTCTACAAAACATCCTTTATCAACTATGAAACTCAATCCATAAACATACAAGTATACACAAACTATCAAGGATGGATCAACACCTCTAAAACAAGCATCTGAATGATTTGGTTCAATTTTGAACCTTGATGTCTACAATAGGACCCTGCTTTTAAAAAGAGAATTAGGCTTTGAATGAACTCAATACTGAAACTATCTCATGAAATCAAAAGAGAAAACCTTAGTCTTTCTTTCTCCTTCTATTCTCCCCTTGTTTCTTCTTCTCATTTAGCTTTGATTCCTTCCAAATAAGTTGAAGTAGTTCAACTACTTTCTTTAGTTAAGCTAGTTTGACTTAACTAATTTAGTTTAGGAGAAATAATAATAATAATAATAATAATAGTTAAGGGTCTTTATTTAATAATAACTAGGTAGGTGGGACCCCTTGTGACTCCCTTCTTTTATTCTTTTCAAATTATAAAATAAAACACAAATGGATAATCATTCAACACAAGTCACCCTTGTAACTCCCTTAGATACCTTCAAAATTGAATCTTTAAATATCAAAAATAATTTAAATCATATCAAAAAATATATAATTATCCACATAATCCATATTATCCAAAAAAGAGCTTGTTGTCCAAACTTTCTGCGGACCACTATCTTCATCAACTCAATCATAAAAACACATAATTTAAAATCCATACTTGTCACTCTGAGAGGCAATCTTTCTTTTATCACTGTTGTTAACTTTTGATTTTCCAGAAGTAACTCGAGGTTGATTTGAACCTTGAGGTTGTATTTCACTAATTACATGAGAACAATCATCATTCAGATGCATGCGGGAGGACACGGATTTTGAAGAGTCATTTGAAGGAGAGGAAGGGGAGGCAACAATTTTTCCTTTATATTGCACATGGGGGACATCCGTTTTAAGACTTTTACTAGCATATGAGGATTGAACAAGTGAATGCACAGGGGAAATCTGAACATTAGGATTTACAGGTGGTGGAGGAGGTAATGACAAATTGGGCCAACCACGATGGTGAGAGACAATCAGATTGACAATCTCTTTCCATCCATCATTTGTAGGGACTCCTATTTGCATGGATACATGAGGAGGAGCATGAATACTAGGGATGTTCTAAGGCTGGAAGGGAGGTCTCTCTGGTCGAGGTTGTACTATTCCTTGCCCAATCCAGTTAAAGAACCCAACTTGGAACAACTGGTTCAATTCCTTGGGATCAACATCAAAATGAATGGAGAATCTAGGCCTTCTAGGCCCTCTGTTCCAATTTCCTCTTTCTCTATTATTTCTGCCATGGCTACCCCTACTAAATAAAATCTACTATAGTAGCATTTCATCAGTAACTAAGACCTTAATAAAACATACATGACATTCTTCTTTCATGAGACAATAATTGGCTCATAAATTGACACAAGATACATGCCAATCCATCCATAAAAAACTATTTAATAATTTCCAAGTGAGCAGGGGGTGACAGGGAATCATGGGAATATGGAGGGAGTGTAATGGATGAAAATTGGTAGCATGAGAGGGGATAATTACGTGCATACTTCTCAACAATTCATTAAATAATTTGACTGTGTAATAAAAAACCAAAAATATCAGTTGCCAACCATTGTTGTGTCATATCTTTTGTCATTGTTATACAAACCCTTTTAATTTATTTTACAGAACATGGATTTCATAATGATATTGGGATTATGAGGGGGATATTATGAGAGAAACGTTGTAGCATGACAGGGATATAATATGGATATTGTTCATATAAAAAAAAATCAAATCAAACAATCAAACATAACTCTGTCTAGACCTCCATAATTCAATCATCATTCACTTTTCAAAACCACCATATAAACTGTCACTTATTTTACAGATTGCTTGATGACTTAAAAAAAAACAATTCATATGCCTAGAAACACTCAATTACAGTAGCCTTTGCATCAATATAATATTTATATAGCAGTCTTATCAAACAGTCTTGCAATCAATATGATGAAAACAATAATCCTTTGAGCCATAGGGCATCTATAACTCCAATGCTACATCTCTTTTCCTTTTAAAAAAAATAGAAAATGCAAAGTGATCCCAACCATTTATAACCAATTCTTATTCTTTAAAATCAAATAAGAATATGCACAATGTTAACCACCATTTTTCCATTATTCAAACATTGTTCGACATAACCAACTAGTAATTAAACTCTTAATCAGACCCCAAAACTTCACACACAGGTCTCCTTTAAACATAATCAACATAATAATTGATTTGAATAACATTCAACAAATAACATGCATCTCCTGAGCCCAAACTTCACATAATTTTTCATGTACAGACTTCTTTTTAAAATTGACCAATTAGAAACAGAACCAAATCATGCCCAATCGACCAAGCACACATAGTTCTTGTTTATCCTTGAATGGATTTGAAATGATATCAAGATCGCATTTAGGGTTTAAACACATCAAATGGAGAGAAAGAACATATGGCTCAATCAAAGGAACAAGTCATTGAAAATGAAGACATATCATGCCCTTCAAAATTTACCACAAACATATAACAAGTAACCATACTCTTGGTAGTGAAGGTTACTAAAATGGCAGTCAACCACCTCCAACAGAGAACGATAAGGAGCGAACTCTTAAACAATATTGTAAAATGAATGCCCAAAACACAAACCCCTACCCAACCAAAACACGTATAATAATTCCATTAAACTTCATGGGTGATGTTAAACCCAACTATGCATTTATTTCCATACAATAGTGTGTGTGAGGGAAACACAATGACATCTAATAGCTTGAAGTTGTGCCAAGTCAAGGAAAAAAAACTCTTTAAATTTCCAACGGTCCACATTGCGACCCAAAGGATCGAAAATATCAACCACATAGAGGAAAAATGAAGTGGAAAATATTTTAACATGGAGACTGGTTGTAACACCTATGCACAAATATTAGATCTTGTCAACATAGCAATAAATTTCCACAGAGAAGCAGACCCAAAAACCCAAGCCGATCGAGAATATTTCACTGTTATTTTATCCATAACCCATGCAAAGATTACACACAGCAAGGAGAGCACAACCATTCTTTTTGTTTAAAATTCCAATAGTTCGGGATAATCACCAGAATAATCCACAGACACAACACCAATTACATTGTTCAAATATCCAACAATATCTTAAGGAAAACATAGACCGCGAGAAATCCTGAGCCAAAAATTGATTCGAAGGACAAAAAAAACATCATGGATGGAAGAGTAAGGAACCATACCTGGAAAATCCTACGTGAGGAAGAGGGTTAGATTGTATGCCTTCTTCACAACCAAAAATCACGGAGCATCAACAACCACCAGAGCCCAAAACCAAAATTCAAGTATGACTAGGGTGACAGGCCTCGAGGGTTGTTTGAGTGACATGCAATAAACTCACGTCTCTTCTCCCTCCAACCTCATTCAATTCAATGTACGAGCCAACCAATTCACCATAGAACTAAGAATTAAATCAACCACATAACCATTGACATATCCCAATTTCATAGTGCACCACCTTTCGCAATATCAAACTCTTTTAAAAATAACCATGTGCTATAATGTTAACCCATGTGCATTCAACATATAACATCCAATAAGGTGCTTAACTATAGAAGCAAGGTTTATTCACACTTCTTTGTCACAATAATACCACATTCAGGTTTGTATAAAGTCCTTTAATTTAAAATGGCTCCAATATTATCCCTTTTAATAAGATCATATTAAACCAACTGATGCCATTTTTAATGGAAATATCAAAACCAAACTTATAATAATCCTTTCATCCATAGGGAAGTATTAATATAATATGAGAGTGATCATCAAATCTATCATTGACATGCATCAAACAACCAACCATATTATGTCAACATAACATTATAAAACATGATTTGAAGCATCGAATTGTAGAATACTGTGCTGGTACCATCACAATATAAAAAAAAATATAAGCGCAGCATATCCATCATAGCGTCACCATCTACAAGGGGGTCCCACCTACTAGTTTATTATTAATATAAATAGTTAATAGAGCTTGGCAATCATTTGCGATCATAGTATTCATCGTTGCATTTTTAAGCATCAACAAATTGGCGACACCACAGGGAAATTTGTTTCCAACAGATTAAGAACTCAGAATGTCTGGTTTCGTAGACCAGGTGAAACATTAGATCAAGGAAATATACATCAGAATTATTATGCAATAGGGGGAAGTGAGCGTTTTAAGAGAAAAATGATTTGGGATTTTGGGAATAACTCATGGAAAGTGTTACGTATGAGGGGATTGTCCCTATATGCATAAAATTCAATTAATCATAGTGAAATCATTATTTTCTTTAAGGAGAAAAAAATTCTGGTGTGCTCTTTTTTTAATCTCAGGTAGAGGGAAGAAAAGGAAAGAAGAAAATAGGGATGAAAAACCAATTATTTTATCTAACAATAGTACTGGAAGAAGATAGAAATTTCAATGATGTCTTCAAGGAGGGACATCATGACAGTTGTGTAACCTAATTTTTATTGATTAACAATACTTGCATAATAACAACGTTGTGGCAAAACTGATCCATAATTTTATTTCTAACAAGAGAAGAAGTATATAAAAGAAATAAAACAACAGAAATGAAACAATAGAAATAAATAAACAACAAAGAAAAATCAAAGCAATGAAACAAAACTATAGTACATGAGTAATTCGATACAACATTTAAACTTTCAAGTTGGTTCCACATATTTCTTCAAGTGGGAACCGTTGATGCTATAGGAAAATAACCACTCTTCCAAGTCCTTTAGAATATAATAATTTGTGGCCATGACAAAAGAGATTTTAAAAGGACCCAGTCATAACTTTGAAACTTTGAATTCCTTCCTCTATCAACATGAGTTGAATCCCACAACAAGACTTTCTCATTGACCTTAAATCTGACAACTTTTTCACTTTTGTTGAAATATTTCTTTACAGTTTGTTGTCTTCTCTTTATGTTCTCCAAGGAAAACATCCTTTGTTCCTCTAAAAAAAACAATGAATTTACCCTTTGAGGGATATTAGAAGAATTCAATTCTTCAATTTGTAGCATCAACCGTAAAGAAGAAAGTTCTATCTCAATAGGCAGAATGGCTTCTTGACCATAAACAAGCTAAAAGGGGGTGCAACCTATGCTCACCTTGGTGGTAGTGAGATTTTCCAAAAGGGCATAAGTGAGGAGGGTGTGTCATTGACGAGGATTATCTTCGATGAGCCTCTTGATAATTCTAACCAAATTTTTGTTTGTAGACTTGGCTTGCCCATTTCCTTGAGGATAATAAGATGATGAGGTAAAATGTTTAACTCCCAGCTTAGCTAGAAACTGAGTCATCTTAGCAGAAATAAAATCGGGGCCATTATCTGTAATAATATCTAAAGGAATGCCAAATCTAGAGAAAATATTAGTTTCAAGGAAATAAATAACCTTCTCATCCTGTGAATTCTTAAGTGGGACAACTTTAGTCCATTTCGTAAAATAATCTGTGGTTTTCAACATGGAAACTTGCCCTGCTGAAGATGGAGGGTTAATAAGACCGATAAAGTCCAGACCCCATTTTGAAAAAGGAAATTTAGGGAGGACAGGTTGTAAAAGCATGGAAGAAAGAATTTATTTCCCAACAAACTTCTAGCACTTGTCACAAGATCTTGAAAATTTATAATAAGCTCGAAAAATTGAAGGCCAATAGTACCCTTTTATGATAATTTTAAAAGCAATAGTTTTAGCAGAAAAGTGGCAACATACATGAATAACAAAATATGAAGATCCATGGGTTTATTGTAACAATTTGTGTGCTTCCTCATTGTTTACACAACGAAGTAATATACCAGCGGTAGATCTCATAAACAACAAGTCTCCTAAAATGACATATCTGGAAGATTCAAGATGGATCCTTCTCCTTTGATGAGTATCTAGGTTATTTGGACATCTTTGATTTTGGAAGTAATACACCATATCTTTATACCAGGGATGTTCAACTACAAGAAGGATTTGATTATCAATGTAAAATAATGTTGACAAAGGGTTATCTTGTTCATCAATTTCTTCACTTGCTTCAACATGTTGAGACAAGTGAAGGGCTAAGTCACGTCCCTTAATGGTTTTTGAAGTCATGATGGTTAAATCATGCTCTAGATCTTGGAAAGACAATGTGCAAGCTTCCTTGAAAGATAAGTCTATGAGAGAAAAAACTTGACAACAGGTAAAGAGACTTTTACCAGCATGTGCTTACCTAAGATAAAGTGGTGAAATTTCTCCACAACTTTAATAAGAGCGAAAGAATGTTTTTCAATACAAGAATATTTAGATTCATCATCTAATAAGCTTTGACTCATGTAAGCTACTGGTTTTTCATGATTCTGGTCATAACATTGTATGAGGATAGCAGAGACTACTTCCTCTATGGCATTAGTATATATAATAAACTCTTTCTCAAAATCTGGCTTTGCCAAAACTGGTGCGAAACTGATTTCCTTCTTAATCCTTACGAAATCATTTGCAACGTCATCAGTCCAAGAAAAGGAGCTATCTTTCTTGAGCATATTGTGAATTGGTTTGACCATTACAACAAAATCAGGAACAAACCTACGAACAAAGTTGATAATGCCCATAAAGGCTTGAACCTCCTTTTTGGAAGTAGGAGAAGGAAGATTTAGGATAGCATTGTTAAAATATTGTGTAACTACAAAGAATATTCTTATCCCCTATTGTGGATAAAGATAAAATATATTTATTATTGATTAGATCAATCCCCTTTTGTGGATTGATCATGTCAGGTATTGTAAATGACCAAATCCCCTTTTGCAGATTGGTCAAACCCTAATTGTAATAGGCTACATAAGAAGTCGGCCCCAAAATATATTAAAGAGGCCCCATAATACATTAAAGGTGGTTATAACCACCCAGAAGAAGAAGTCGGCCCTGCTAGTGAAGAGACACTTCCACATGTGCCTGAATTCTATAAATAAGGAGGCTAGCGCCTCACTTAGACACACACTCACTTGTTTATCAGAGTGCAAGTTTGGAGCTACAGTTGGAGAAGAAGGAAGAGAGAGAGAGGCGCATCTTTGAGATAGGAATTTTTGTATTGCTTGGTTCATTGTCTTGGCATTGTATTGGCTATCTATATTAAGGAAGTTTTGTTGGGTTTTCTTCCCCTTGAGGGTTTCCCAGGATAAATGCTTGTGTACTCTTGTGATTGTGTTTCTCTCAGTGATCC
>SNQJ01S0000037.1:37245-50807 GCA_010110895.2 Picea sitchensis
TCTTAGCTTCTCTAGTTCATGTGGGATGACTAGGAGTGAAGCTATGGTAGTAGTCCTCCCCAATGGATGGGTGAGATAGATGACTACAAGAGAAGGGAGAACATAAAAGGAATGGAAAAACTCATAGAATATCTTCTGTGTGAGGATGAGACATCTTCTGTGTGAAGATAAGATATCTTTTGTTTGAAGATAAGAAATAAGTATCTTCTACATGAATACGAAAGAAAGAAACGGTATCTTATGTGCGAATATAAAGAGAACAAAACTTCCGATGATGTATAGATATGCCAGTCAGTGATCATGATGCCAGATGACCAAGTGGATGTCTCCAGTTACCCAGTTGATGATGTTATCTAGTTGATGATGTTACCCAGTTGATGATGTTTCCCAGTTGATGATGTTATCCAATGGATGATGCTACCTATTTGATGTTGACATCCAATGACCTACCAAAAGATAAATAATATCCTTCTTGTTAAGAGGGAGTGTTAAAATATTGTGTAACTGCAAAGAATATTCTTATCTCCTTTTGTGGATAAAGATAAAATATGTTTATTATTGATTAAATCAATCCCCTTTTGTGTATTGATCATGTTGGGTATTGTAAATGACGAAATCCCCTTTTGCGGATTGGTCAAACCCTAATTTTAATAGGCTAAATAAGAAGTTAGCCCCAAAATATATTAAAGAGGCCCCATAATACATTAAAGGTGGTTATAACCACCCAGAAAAAGAAGTCGGCCCTGCTAGTGAAGAGACACTTCCACACGTGCCTGAATTCTATAAATAAGGAGGCTAGCACCTCACTTAGACACACACTCACTTGTTTATCAGAGCGCAAGTTTGGAGCTGCAGTTGGAGAAGAAGGAAGAGAGAGAGGCACATCTCTGGGAGAGGAATCTCTATATTTCTTGGTTCATTGTCTTTTCATTATATTGGCTATCGATATTAAGGAAGTTTTGTTGGGTTTTCTTCCCCTTGAGGGTTTCCCAGGATAAATGCTTGTGTACTCTTGTGATTGTGTTTCTCTCAGTGATCCTATCTATGCTATTGTTATCTAGTAAATTGAAAGTAACCTAATAATAGCAGAAACTTTAACAAGCAATAATCCTTCCGGTATCTATGCTTATTCCTCAATTAGATACAATATGCCCCACGAGCTTTCCCTTGGTAACGCCGAAAACAGACTTAGAAGGATTTAAATAAATGTCAAATTTCTTGCATCGCATGAGAACCTTTCTATGATGACCAAAATGATCCAATCGGTTCTTTGAATATACAGTCAAGTCATCAAGATAAATATGAATAATATTACCAATCAAATCGTCAAAATCTATTTGCATAGCTCTTTGGAAAGTGGCACCTACATTAGATAAGACAAAAGTCATGGTTTCATAAACAAATGTTCCTCAACATGTAATGAAAGTGGTCTTTTATATATCTGTCCTTTTTACCTTGATCTGATTATAACCAAGAAAACTATTGATTAAGGACATCATCTGTGACTCTGCAACTTGATGAAAAATCATTTCCATATTAGGGAGAGGAAAATAGTCTTTTATGCTCGCTCTATTCAATGCACAAAAATCAATGCACAATAAGATTTGACGAGTTGTTTTCCGAACACGAACCAAATTGGAAACCCACTCAGAATACTTAACAGGGAAAATTATCCCAACCTTCAAGAGTTTTTCCAACTCCTTCCAAATAGTTCCTTCAAGTGTGGCATTAATGGGTCTTTTTTTTGGCCTAACCAGTTTTATTCCCTCCTTGATAGGAATGAGATGTTGTATAAGAGAAGGATAAAAACCATGAAGATCCTCATAATACCAAGCAAAACCATCTTGAAATTCATGAAGTAACTCAATGAACTTCAACTTTTCTTCATTAATACATTGGGCACCTATCTTAACATTCTTTGGGGAATCTGGTGTCCCAATTTTCAAGGAAATGGTTTCAACCAATTTCCTTTTTGAATCCTCTTCTTTATGTGTTTCTTTGTTTCCTACATCACTCAATGAAAATGAACTTTATAGAGGAGTCAAGCCCTTCAGAACCTTGTTGTTTTCCATGGATATAATCTCATTGGGCTTGTATGGTTCATTTTGTATGAAAGCACAGATGTTTTCATCACTAGGGAAGACCTTCCATGACTCTACATTTTCAGGGATATGAGGATGATACAAAGATTGAAAAGTACAATCAGGTCTTTGTGGAAGAATTTTCTGAGTAGGAGAGGCCAGAAAAAAACTAACCTATCAACCATTGAATTGAATTCCCTTTTAACATGAGTGATATTAAATGATAATAAGTTCAAGATAAGTGCCCAAACATTTTGGGTGTAGCTTTTCATTAACTTGTTTCTAGGAGAACATATTTTACATACAAGGTTTACAACAAGTTCAAAGTCCCCAAAAATTGTAATATGACCACAACCTAAATTATAGGCATTTTCAATGCCTAACAGTAATGCTTCAAATTCGGTGACGTTGTTTGTGAAATGAAATTCTAACCTATAGGAAAAGTTTTGAATTTTACGTAGAGGTGAGTACAAGATAATTCCAGCTCCATTACCTTCGTTGGAGCATGAACCATCAAAGTGCATATGCCACATCCCATCATCTAGGTCAATTTGTTCTAGGGTAGTGTTATCCTCATTTGCAAATATGGAATATACTCCAATGTCCTCCTCCACATATTTTACATTAGGTTGTGGGATGCTTTCAATATATGGTGAAATTCCTCCCTCACTTAGGACTATGATGTTCTTCCCATTCTGAGGAATGGATAAGTGTGTCCCGTTGAGTGAGAGGTATCCACCTGTCAGAGATTTCCAGTCTCTTCCTAAGATGATTGAATAATTACTCATTAACATGTCAATTACCTGAATATTAAGGTTTGTCCTTATTTCAGGATGTGCGCACAAAACCAAAGACATGTCTTTGATCTCACCTATGGTCGATTGTTGTAAACTATTATAAGAGAGCATGCTTATGGAATTTTCATTTGTACAAGACAAGACTAGTTATTTGTTGAGGAAAATATATGAATTGATCTTACTCAAGCATTTTCATACTTCACTTGGCTAAATAAAAGTATACAAGAATGTCATCCTATGTTTATAGCCAACAAAAATAACATCCTAACTCACAAGTATTAATTACGAGTGCCTAGGCTAGTCTTTTATCAACAATAATCTTGCTGGAAATTCACTTTTTATGTAATTTCTGAATATATCAGTTGTTGAAATAAATGTAAGAACAAAATTAAACAAACCAAGATGATAATCAAGACAGTTGAGACATAAATCAATCCTTTATTTCATTCCAATTCATCAAAGAGTCATCTCTTTACAAAATCTCATAAAGAAATCTTGGACCAAAGTCAAACTTAGAAATCCCCGATGGAACATACAAAAGGACCTCTGACAGAAAACCAAAACTGAACTCTAAAAGTTGGATCAACTTGCCATAGATTGATTCCCAATAAACTCTGCACAATATCCTTTATCAGTCATGAAAGTTAATTCACAAATACACAACTCTACAGAGACTATCAAAGATAGATCAACACCTCTGAAGAACAAGTGTTTGAATGATTTGATTCAACCCTGAATATTATTGTCTACAATAAGACCCTACTATCAAAAAAGAGAATTAGGTTGTGATGAATATATGAATGAATGAAAACTGAACTATCTCAACATAAACTCAAAGAGAAAACCTTAGCATGTTTGTGCTTGTATCCTCCCCTTGTTCCTCCCTTTCCTTTTTCTTTTAACAAATTAGAGTTGGTTGAATAAGTTGAACCAATTCATTAGTTAAGTTAATTAAAAGACTCAACTAACTTTAGTTAGGGGGAAGAGTAATAATTATAATAAGGGTCATAAACAATAATAACTAGTAGGTGGGACCCCTTATGGCTTCCTTCAGTTCATAACAATCTAATAATCATAACATAACCATTAATTAATCAAAACACACCTCCTTGTGCCTCCCCTCAACATATTCACTTTTGGTAATTTAAGCTCATGAAATTTGAAGTTCAAAAATAATAATCATATATCCAAAATAGGCATGTTGTCCAAATATCCCTGAAGTCAATTGTCATAAAACTCAAGGTCATATTTTCCCTTGTTGATGCTATTATCCTTTAGTCCTTGTTTTTGATAGAGGCGTGATAGGCCTCTATTTTCAGCCTTTTATTTGAATAGCGCATCCATGCATGCATGATTGATTAGTAAATGATATTTTATTTAACCATACATGAAACCTGTTTTAAAATACAAAATGGATTTTGGCTCAACAATATATTAGACTCATGTAATCCAATCCATACAAATTTATTTACTATTAATCAACGAGCATGGGATGAAACGAGGTTCTGGGATATATGAGGGGGTTGTATTGAGAGAAAATATGATATAATGGGGGGGGGTGGGGGGGCGGGAACATGGTTATTGGTCAATGAAAACAACAACCAAATGTAAAGCAACCAATAAAATCTCACTGCAATTCACACAAGACACTGCCACTTCCATCTATTTTAACACAAAAATTCTCTTGATTGTAATCAATCTCAGAACAAGGAGTGAAAAAATGAATATGGGAAGGTGACGAGATTTGTAATTAGCAGAAAATGAAATCGTGGAAGGGAATAAAGATGATTATTGTTCATAAAATTAACTAAGCGATCCACAAACATTCTATGAAAATAGATGTATCAACTATCAATCACTTTGACCAAATAACAATTTCTGTGCATTCACTAGTTCTCTGTTCATAATCAATATTCAACACAGTGTCGCCACATGACAACATGTATTTCACACAATTTGTAAGGGTTTTGTTCCTATCATTTACATTCCTTGAATTTATAGCAATTTTTTAACAGCACCCACTTCCAATCTGTAAACCATCAAAATCAACTACTGCCCATACGTTATTCCAATCAACAGATAAACTCCAAAAATAACAATGAAGTCACAATATTACTTCCATCGAGTCTGTCACTTTGAATGCAATGACATTCATTTAAATTTTTTTTATAGGTGGTTACCCAATAATCAAGATTAAATTTCCAAAACTGAATTGACAATTAAACATACAACAACCACCAATCCAACACAAGACATGCACCGAATAATATAGTCATGCAAGTGTAACCCCATCACTGTGCAAGACTAATCTAAAGTGACTATAAAAATGGACCACCTATCCAACTGACTAGGTACCCACAATCAGCCTATCTCAACAAATGATCGGGCATCAACAAATATGTTTAAAAACCTGTGGGTATTTCTGAGTGTGAAAACCCAATCATTTATGTTTTACATAGTGTGCAACCAACAAAACACCATGACACAACGTTTTCACTTAAAAAAAAAAACACATAGTTAGGGAAATATTTCAACCATCGTGCAGGGCCCTCAATTTAATACAATATTGTTATGATTTAGTCACATTGTAGTCATTTATGCAGTGCAACCCGAGGCTTATACAATTGAACAAATATAAGGATGCGGTGGATATACTCTCTATAGTGATTCGGCTCAAACAAAACCACATTTTGCCATGCCCACTATTTCATTTGTAAAAATACCATGCACACATGTGATATGCGTGAGCCATATCAAACCTTTGTAACCCATGTCGAACAATCATCCAAATAACTATTAGTGCAATTACCAGTGACTGTGTAATAACCCAAAAAAATCGTCATTGTTGTAGAAATCAATCAATCGAACAAGTTGTGGTAACTACACATACCCACGGTCAAATCAAATTGGGGTAGAGGCCTTTTCCATTAACAATATTGAGTTATCAGCATAAGGAGGGTGACTGTATACTTTGAAAGTGCGACTGCAATGTAGGGTTTATCACAGTAAATAGACGCTACACCAAAACGACTACCATACCACCAAGTAGGAGAATCCATATTCAAAGTAATCGATCATACATTCAATCCATAATAACCCATAGCAACCTGACAGGCATGACAACCTCCTCTACAGATATTCAGACTGGGGGGTTAAGGGTTTTCTCGATAGCCATCATAGGAATAACAAAGCCAACTTGGTATGGAAAATATAGTTTAACACATGTAGGGTATAACCCTCGTGCCTTTCGATCAAACATCCACCACACAACGGTAAAGACAAGGTTGATTAAGAATAGGGAAAACCCACTTCATGACCACTAGTGGTGAAATCAATCAACTTCCCATATGTACAATGTGTGGTGATACTAATGCTTTAGTCATTAAAACCCATAAAAAACCTGCAGACTAAAAATAGCAATGTGAAAACACGAAGATAGCCCACTAATACCAACAAGGATCTTCCAAGTAACCAGTAAGGATAACAAAGGTCTCTTGTGACTGTTAACGCCCCAGGATAACCAATAATGTTATGACTTCAACCTTATTTCAAAGAGAATCATCAATGTTTCATTCAGAATCACCATTACACAGTCGCAATACTTAAGGAGAGCACAACTAATACACTTGAGCCAAAATCCATTTCATAACCAGAGTAGATTCATGAAGGGACAAAAAAAGAACATACATGTAATGAAATTTTTTAAAATGCAAGTCGACCGAGTGGTTCCTCCCTGCTGAGAAATTGGAGCATAACCACAACAACAGTGTTTGGAAGATATTCTGACCATGGTGGCACCCAACGATAAGGGTAGAGGTGATGTGCAATAAATGCACACCACTTACCTACTTCCATTTCATTCAATTCTTAGTACGCGCCAGCTACTAACCCAACAATTCATGCAAATAACCAGTAATTTCAAAGAGCGCCACCCATATCACATATTACCATCTATATTATTCTGAAATATATACCAACTATATTATATACATCCTTAATAACTCGCATGGCTATAAAAATTTCAAGGGTCCTTTAGAGATGACATTATAACAGTTGTGTAAGCTTGATTGTTATTGACTAACAATGCTTGTAGGAGTGTTACTGTGGCAAATATGATCCAACATCTTATTCTCTACTAAAACTAAAAGATGTCCCAAAATAAAGCTCAACAGAATAAAATTGCAAAATATTAAAAAGGAAGAAATAAAGTGATAGGAAATTAAAGGCAGTAGGAAATACTTAAACAAAAAACAACTACTGTAAGAAGAAGAAAATGAAAACCTAAAACCAGAGATAAACTACTAAAATATAGGAAATCCAGACAACATAGAGCATTTTAATTTGGTTCCACATAATTCTTTAAGTGAGAACCGTTAGTGTTGTAGGAAAACAATCGTTCTTGCAAATATTTTAGAATGTAAGAATTTGTACCTAAGACAAAAGCGATTTTGAAAGGACCCAACCATAATTTCTGAAATTTTGAATGTCTTCCCCTATCAACGTGAGCCGAATCCCATAGAAGAACCTTTTCATTGACCTTAAACTTGACAGTTTTGACACTCTTGTTGAAATATTTCTTAACGGTCTGTTGTCTCCTTTTAATAATATCCAAAGAAAACATCCTTTGTTCTTCCAAAGCTAGTAATGCATTTACTCTTTGTGAAACATCTGAAGAATTTAATTCTTTGGTCTGTAGCATCAACCTTAAGGAAGAAAGTTCCAACTCGGTTGGTAGGAGGGATTCTTTACCATAAACCAGTTGAAAAGGGGTACATCCAGTACTTACTTTGGTGGTAGTTCAATCTGCCCAGAGGAAATAAGTGAGGAGAGTGTGCCACTAGCGAGGTTTATCCTCGATGAGCCTTTTGACGATCCTCACCAGATTTTTATTGGTGGAATCGGCTTGCCTATTACCTTGGGGATAATAAGATGATGACGTGAAATTTTTAACCCCCAACTTGGCTAGAAATAGAGTTAGCTTAGCAGAAATGAAAGCGGGACCGTTGTCTGTAATAATTTCCAATGAAGACCGAATCTAGAAGAAATATTATTTTCAAGGAAATAAATTACCTCATCGTTTGTGGAATGTTTAAGTGGGATAGCTTCAGCCCATTTTGCAAAATATTATGTCGTTGTCAAGATAAAAACTTGACCAACTTAAGAAGGAGGGTTAATAGGACCAATAAAATCTAATCCCCACTTTGAAAAGGGAAAAGCTGGCAAGACAGGTTATAATGGCATGGCTGAAAGGTGTTCTTTCCTAGCAAATTTTTGGCATTTGTTGCAGGACCTCGAAAAAACATAAGAGTCGTGAAAGATTGAAGGCCAATAATATCCGTTCCTAATAATCTTGAAAGCAATGGTCTTTGTAGAAAAATGACCTCCTACATGAATGACAGAGCTTGGAGAGTCGTGGGTTTCTTGAAACAATTTTTGTTCTTCTTCATTGTTTACACAGCGAAGTAACACACCATCAACAGATCTTCGAAATAACAAGTCTCTTATAATGACATATCTTGCAGATTCAATACGAAGTCTTCACCTTTGATGAGTGTCTAATTTGTTTGGACATCTTTGGTTCTGTAAATAATAAACCAAATTTTTGTACCAAGGATGTTCATACACAGGGAGGGTCTGATCGTAAATGTAAAAGAGGGTTGAAAGGGAACTATCTTCTTCCTCAATTTCTCCACCATTCCCAGCATGCTGAGCTAAGTGAAGGGCTAGGTCATGTCCCTTGATAGTGGTAGAAGTCACAATATTCAAATCATGCTCCTGGATCTTGGCAAACCAATGTGAAAGTTTTCTTGAAAGATAAGTCTATGAGAGCAAAAATTTAACAACATGTAAAGGGAATTTTACCAACGTATGCTTACCTAAGATGTAGTGGAAAAACTTTTCAACATCCGTAACAAGAGAAAAATAATGTTTCTCAATAAAAGAGTATTTAAATTCATCATCAAACAAACTTTGACTCATGTAATCCACAGGTTTTTCATTTCCTTGACCATCATTTTGCATAAGGACAACAGAAACTGCCTCCTCAATGGCATTAGTATAAATCGTGAATTCTTTATCAAAATATGGCTTTGCCAAAACTGATTCGGAGCTGATTGCTTTCTTAATCCCTTCAAAATAATTTCCAACATCGTCAGTCCAGGAAAAAGAATGGCCCTGCTTAAGCAGATTATGGATTGGCTTAACCATCACTGCAAAATATGGAACAAACCTACGGATGAAGTTAATAACTCCCATAAAGGCTTGAACTTCTTTCTTGGAAGTAGGAGAAGGAAGGCTAAGGATAGCAACAATTATTTTAGGATTGATACTTATTCATGAATCAAATACAATGTGTCCAAGGAGCTTTCCCCCGATAACACAAAAAATCTACTTGGAAGGGTTTAGGGAAATTCCAAATTTCCTACACTGCATGAGAAATTTTCTCAGATGGCAAAAATGATATGATCARATTTTAGAGTAAACTGTTAAGTCATCAAGGTAGATCTGAATGATCTTACCGATCAAATCGTCAAAAGCTAATTGCATATCTCTTTGAAAATTGGCACTTGCATTAGATAAACCAAACGACATATGTTCATAAGCAAAGGAGCCCCAACGAGTAATAAAGGTGGTTTTATATTTATCTACCCTTTTTACCTTTATTTGATTGTAACCGGAAAACCTATCAAGTAAGGACATCATTTGTGATCCTACAACTTAATGAAAAATCATTTCCATGTTGGGAAGAGGGAAGTGGTCCTTTATACTAGCTCGATTTAATGCGCGAAAATCAACGCACAATCTAATCTGACCAGTTGTTTTCCGAACAAGGACTAGATTTGAGACCCATTCAGAATACTTGACTGGGAATATAATTCCAACCTTCAAAGGTTTTTCCAACTCCTTTCGAATGGTTGCTTCTAGCATAGGGTTGATAGGCCTTTGTTTTTGCCTAACTGGTTTTATGCCTTCCTAAATGGGGATGACATGTTGTATAAGGCCAGGATCAAAACCACGAAGATCCTCATAAGACCAAGAAAAAATGTCTTGAAATTCACCAAGCAACTTGGAAAACTTCTCCTTCTCTTCATCTGAACATTTGGCACCTATTTTCATGTTCTTTGGATTCTTGGGTGTCCCAATGTTCAAGGAGATGGTTTCACCCACCTTATTTTTTGACTCTTCTTCTTTTTTTTTCTCCATGTTGCCTACATCACTCGAAGAAAATGAACTCTCTAGACGAGTCAAGCCTTTAGGAATCGTGTTATCTTCCATGGATATAATTTCCTTAGGCTTAAAGGGTTCATTTTGGATAAAAGAACAAATGCTTTCGTCGTTAGGGAAGACCTGCCAAGATTTTACATTGTCGGGAATATGTGGATGATATAGGGATTTAAAGGTAAAATTAGGTCTATGTGGCAGAAGTTGTTGAGTAGGAGAAGCTGCAAAAAAAACTAACCGGTTAGTTCCCTCTTCATGTGAGTGATATTGAAAGATAATAGGTTTGAGATAAGAGCCCAAACAATTTGGGTGTACCATTTCATCAACTTGTTGCTAGGGGAATAAATCTTACGTGCAAGGTTAACAACAAGTTCAGAATCCCCAAAAACTGAAAGGTGACCATAGACAAGATTATAGGCATTTTCAATGCCTAATAACAGGGCTTCAAATTTAGTGACATTGTTTGTGCAAGAAAATTCCAACCTATAAGAAAAGTTATGGATTTTTCCTATAGGATAAATCAAGACAATACCAACTCCATTACCTTCATTAGATCATGAACCATCAAAGTGCATCTGCCACATACCATCATCTAAATTGATTTGTTCCAAAGGAATATTATCCTCATCAAAAAATATGGAATACACTCCTAGGTCCTCTTCGAGATAGTTTACATTAGGTTGTGGGACACTCTCTCCATAAGGGGATATCCTTCTCTCCGTAAGGGGATATCCTTCCTTCTCTAAGGACTATAATGTTTTTTTCATTCCGAGGAATGAATAAATGTGTCTCGTCGAGTGAGAGGTATCCACCCATTAAGGCTTTCCAATCCCTTCCCAAAATAATTGAGTAATTGCTTATAGGCATATCAATTACCTGAATGTTGAGGGTCGTCTTTATTTCAGGGTGAGCGCACAAAACTAAAGTCACATCTTTAATATCACCTATAGTATTTTGATGTAGACTATTATAGGAGAGCATGCTTCTGGCATTTTCATCTGTACAAGACAAGACTAGCTCTTCCATAATAATCCTCGACATCACACTTGGGCCGGAACCACCATCAATGAGGCAACAATGGGAAATTTTATCCATGATTTTTATGGAAATATAAAAAGGGGGATTTTTTATAGGGTATATATAGTTATGTACACCTACTTTATTTACAGAAGAATCCTCTTTTCTTACCTCTTCGGAAAGATTGGCTACAGTGGGAGCCTTTCCTTCCATGAATTGTTTCAGATGCATTTGTTGTTCAGGGACAACAACCATGTCTAGGAAGGTTGCATATGCCTTGATGTTGGCCAATTGATGCAAGATATTGTATTTGGAAGAGGGGGGAGGAGGAGTGATTCTTTTACTCTCAGGAATTTTAGGAACCTAGGTCATAGCAACGGTGTATGATAAAATCAGGCTAGAAGAACTGTGAGGGGGGGTCAAATTTGCCTTTTGGGGCATAGGCTTTGTTCCTAGTATTGATGACCATGAAATATTTTGGCTTGGAAAAATCTAGGACAACGATAGTAGATTCTAGTATTTTACCAAAGATCTTATCTCTGACACTCTTCTTTACCTCACATGTGGTCTCTTCGTGGTGCTCCTCGCAAAAGTTACACCAACTTTGAGGCAAGATAGCCTTAGGCCGAAAATTGTTTTCAACCGGATTTATAAAAGGGGGTGTGGAAGAGGATGAAGCTCCAGGGGTGAGAGGGGTGGCAGTTCCCTTCCGCTTAAAAGCTATCATATGATTGTTCATATCTTGTACTATCTATAAGAGAGTAGATATATCCGTCTGTCTAAATGATTTTCCCTAGGGTAGACCAGTTCACTCAAGTTGTTCCTCATAATCTGAGAAAGTGTGCAGGGTAGAACCGATATTATCAATGGATTTTTCCTCAAGCCTATGACAGCAGGAAGAAGGCAATGCATTGTAGTAATGCATCAATGCGGCTTGGTTCTATGGGTGGATAGGTTTGGGGATTTGATTGTATAGCATGGTGAAATGCAAGTTGAAAGACTTGATGGTCTCACCTTCCTTGTAGGTAGCATTATTGTATTCCCTTAACTTCTTGGCTGGGATTTTACATTGTCCATAAGTTGATCTGAACAAGTAGATTAATTCCTCCCAAGTAGACAAAATCTTAGGAGGAAGGTCAAAGAAGTTGGTCGCAGCCTTTCCTTCCAAGGAATTGACGAATAGGCACATGCAAGTATCATTGTCGTTGGCCTCTATATTGTGACAAGCATTATAAAATTCCACTAGGTGTTCATTGGTACTGACAGTGTTATTTCCTAAAAACTTAGGCAAATTCTCTTTAAACTTTGGAAGTGGGCAAGTAACAGGCACTAGATTAAGAGGAGAGGACACATGCCATGGTGTGGTTGTGGCATCTTCTTCGAACTGAAAAAGACCATACTTTTTAATGACTTTGGTGGGGTTTGTAGTAGATTGGATAAGGATATGGTGGTTGTACAAGCTACCAATCACCGATGATGATGAATATTGGGAATATGAAGCACTTCTAGTGCCACCAGAACCACCACTAGATGTCATCTTGTGGATGAGAGATGAGGGAAATAAATATGAGCTTGATGAATTAGATAAAGTCCTCCTTAGAGCACCTTCATGGATAGATAATGTTATCACTGAAATTTCGTCCGCACACGGCGACAAGAACTCCGCATCATCAAAACAGGACTGGAGTCATTCATGGCACAGGATTAATTCCACAACATTGCAAAAGGGTCAAAAAACTATATAAATGACCAAAAAATTTGAAAGGCGCTTTACATCATCTGGGTGCGCGCGCGTATGCACGTAACAGAAACGTACAAAGCGTGCATAGGTGCACAAGGCGCGGCTATTGGGCGAAAAACCCGCGCGCCTGCTAAACGACGCATTTATTGAAATTGGTCGGCCTCCCAACCACTAATGGATCAGCTCCCAAGTCGATTTGACACCAAATCCGAGCTCAATCCTCATGGTGGTCTGGTCAAAGACCTAATTGTGCCCTAAAGAGCCCCTTTTCACATTCTAAAGAGGTTACATAATGATCCAATGCTTGGCTATAAAAAGCCATGAATGAACACCATTTTCTCAAGGAATTCTTCATACTGTTATGCTGCTGAGATTACTAAGGACCCATTCTTTGGCAATAAACATTACAAGTTGCATTTCATAGATCTATTCACCCCTCACTTGAGTGAATAAGCTTGGATTTCTTTCACCCACATTTTCATCCTTTCATTGTAAGGGGAGCAAGCTTTGAGGGCCTCAAGAGCCTTCCATTGGAGAAAGAAGGGACCCAAGTCCCCTTTCATCTTTGTGCCTTTGGATTTCATCAATAAGATCAGCTTATACATTGGTGATATTGGTCCATTTGTATTTATTTTTCATTATTTCATATGCTCTTAGTTTTTATTAGTTTTAGTTTGATTTTTGTTTATAACTCTGTTGTTTCTC
>SNQJ01S0000037.1:50817-61066 GCA_010110895.2 Picea sitchensis
GAAAAAAGTATGAAACAGGTTCAAAGCAATGTTGGTCTGGTCTTGGAGACCAGGCTCAAAATTGGGCTACCTTGCAATAGGAACAGTCATTAATAGCAAAACAGTCAAAGAATTGAAATCATAAAAGAGAGATGTATCAATGAAAATCGAGTATAAGAATTAACCGGAGAGATATCGAAGATCTCCCCAGTATGGTCGCCAAATAAATGTTGAGGAAAAGATATGAATTGATCTTACTCAAGAATTTTCAGACTTCACTTGGCTAAAGAAAAGTAGACGGAAATATCACCCTATGTTTATAACCAACAAAAAGAACATCCTAACACACAAGTATTAATTACAAGTGCTTAGGCTAGTCTTTTATTAACAAAAAACATGTTGGAAATTCACTTTTTATGTAATTTTTTTAATATATCAGTTGTTGAAATAAATGTTATAACAAAAGTAAAGACACCAAGTTGATAATCAAGACAGTTGAGACATAAATCCATCCTTTATTTCATTCCAATTCATCAAAGAGTCATTTCTTTACAAAATCGCATACAAAAATATTGGACCAAAGTCAAAATTACAAATTCCCGATGGAACATACAAAAGGACCTCTGACATAAAACCAAAACTGAACTCTAAAAGCTGGATCAACTTGCCACATATTGCTGCCCACTCGACTCTACACAATATTCTTTATCATTCATGAAATTTAATTCACAAACAGACAAGTCTACACAGACTATCAAAGATATATCAACACCTTTGAAGAACAAGTGTCTGAATGATTTGATTCAACACTGAATATTGTTGTCTACAATAAGACCTTGTTATCACAAAAGAGAATTAGGCTTGATGAATATATGAATGAATGAAAACTGAACTATCTCAACATAAACTCAAAGAGAAAACCTTAGCATGCTTGTTCTTCTATCCTCCCCTTGTTCCTCCCTTTCCTTTTTCTTTTAACAAATTATAGTTGGTTGAAGAAGTTGAACCAATTCATTAGTTAATTTAATCAAAAGACTCAACTAACTTTATTTAGGGGGAAGAGTAATAATTATAATAAGGGTCATAAATAATAATAACTAGTAGGTGGGACCCCTTGTGGCTCCCTTCAGTTCATAACAATCCAGTAATCATAACATAACCATTAATTAATCAAAGCACACCTCCTTGTGCCTCCCCTCAACATATTCACTTTTGGTAATTTAAGCTCATGAAATTTGAATTTATTTCAAAAATAATAATCATATATCCAAAATAGACATGTTGTCCAAAGATCCCTGAAGTCAACTGTCATAAAACTCAAGGTCATATTTTCCCTTCCTGATGTTATTATCCTTTAGTCCTTCTTTTTTACAGAGGTGTAATAGGCCTTCATTTTCATCCTTTTATTTGACTAGCGCATCCCTGCATGCATGATTGATTAGTAAATGATCTTTTATTTAACCATACATGGAAACTCTTTTAAAATACAAAATGGATTTTGTCTTAGCAATATATTAGACTCATGCAATCCAATCCATACAAATTGCTTTATTGTTAATCAATGAGCAAGGGGTGAAACAAGGTTCTGGGATATATGAGGGGGTTGTATTGAGAAAAAATATGATATAAATTGGGGGGGGACATGGTTATTTCTCAATGACAAAAACAATCAATTGTAAAGAAACCAATAAAACCTCACTGCAATTCACATAAGACACTGCCACTTCCATCTATTTTAACACATAAATTCTCTTGATTGTAATCAATCTCAGAACAGGGAGTGAAAAAATGAATATGGGAAGGTGACGGGATTTTTAATTAGCGGAAAATGAAATCATGGAAGGGAATAAATATGATTGTTGTTCATAAAATTAACTAAGTGATCCACAAACATTCTGCAAAAAGAGATGTATCAACTATCAATCACTTTGACCAAATAACAATTTCTATGCATTGACTAGTTCTTTGTTCATAATCAATAACCAACACAGTGTCACCACATGACAACATGTATTTCACACAATTTGTAAGGTTTTTGTTCCTGTCATTCACATTCCTTGTATTTATAGCAATTTTTTAACATCACCCACTTCCAATCTGTAAACCATCAAAATCAACCACTGCCCATACATTATTCCAATCAACAGATATACTCCAAAAATAACAATGAAGTCACAGTATTACTGCCATTGGGTTTGTCACTTTGAATGCAATGACATTCATTTAAATTTTTTTTATAGGTGGTTACCCAATAATCAATATTAAATTGCCAAAACCAAGTTGACAATTAAACAGACAATAGCCACCAATCCAACACAAGACACGCACCGAATAATATGGTCATGCAAGTGTAACCCCATCACTGTGCAAGACCAATCTAACATGACTGTAAAACTAGACCACCTATCCAGCTGACTAGGCACCCACAATCAACCTATCTCAACAAATGATCGGGCAACAACAAATATGTTTAAAAACTTGTGGGTATTTCTGAGTGTGAAAACCCAGTCATTTATGTTTTACACAGTGTGAAACCAACAAAACAACATGACGCAACGTTTTCACTTAACACAACAAACACAAAGTCAAGGAAATATTTCAATCATCATGCAGAGCCCTCAATTTAATACAATATTGTTATGATTTAGTCACATTGTAATCGACTATGCAGTGCAACCCCAGGCTTATAATATCGAACAAATATAAGGATGTAGTGGATATACACTCTACAATGATTCGGCTCAAAGAAAAGAACATTTACCATGACCACTATTTCATTTGTAAAATACCATGCAGACACACGATATGCGTGAGCCACATCAAGCCCTTGTAACCCATGGCAGACAATCATCCAAATAACCATTAGTGCAATTACCAGTGCCTGTGTAATATCCCAAAAAAATCACCATTGTTGTAGAAATCAATCAACCGAACAAGTTGTGGTAACTACACATACCCACGGTCAAATCGAATCGAGGCAGAGGCCTTTTCCATAAACGATATTGAGTTATCAACATAAGGAGGGTGACTGTATACTTCAAAAGTGCAATTGCAATGTAGGTTTTATCACAGTAACTAGATGCCAAACCAAAACGACTGCCATACGACCAACTGGGTGAATCCATATTCAAAGTAATCAATCATACATTCAATCCACAATAACCTGTAGCAACCTGACAAGCACGACAACCTCCTCTATGGATATTCAGACTGGGGCATTAAGGGTTTTCTTGATAGCCATCATAGGAAGAACAAAGCCAACTTGGTATGGAAAATATAGTTTAACACACGCAGGGTATAACCCTTGTACCTTTTGATCAAACAACCACCACACAACGGTAAAGACAGAGCCGTTTAAGAACAGGGAAAACCCACTTTGTGGCCATTAGTGGTGAAATCAATCAACTGTCCATATGTACAATGTGTGGTGATACTAATGTTTTATCCATTAAAACCCATTAAAAATGCACATACTAAAAACAACAATGTGAAAACGCGAAGATAGCCCACTAAGACCAACAAGGATCTTCGAAGTAACCAACAAGGATAACAAAGGTCTCTTGTGACTGCTAACACCCAGGATAACCAGTAATGTTACGACTTCAACCTTATTTCAAAGAGAATCATCAACATTTCATTCACAATCACCATTACACAGTCGCAATACTTAAGGAGAGAACAAATAATACACTTGAGCCAAAATCCATTTCATAACTAGAGTAGATTCATGAAGGGCCGAAAAAAAAAATGTACCTGTAATCAAATGTTTTAAAATGTGAGTTGGCCGAGCAGTTCCTCCCTACTAAGAAATCAGAGCATCAACATAGCATTAGTGTTTGGAAGATAGTCTGATTATGGTAGCGCCCAACGATAAGGGTAGAGGTGATGTGCAATAAATGCACACCACTTACCTGCTTCCATTTCATTCAATTCTTAGTATGCGCCAGCTACTAACCCAACAATTCATCCAAATAACCATTAATTTCCAAGAGCACCACCCATATAAAATGCCTGATCCATTATCCAATAAAACAAGATATTGTCAGCGCAAAAGTAGTGTCAAATCGTATCGAATAACACCAGACTTGATCTTCAATAGTACAAGGGGGTCCTACCTACTAGTATTATTTAGCTTTTATAATAATAGGCTTTAGCAATACTTTGTGGGCCAAACTTCATTGCGAATTTAATCGTCAACAATCTTCAATAATAATTTTTGACATTACGCTTGGGCCCAAACCGCTGTCAATCAGACAACAATGGGATATTTTGACCATAATCTTTACAAAAATGAAAAATGGAGGATTTTTTACAGGGTGTCTAAAACTATTTACACCTACTTTATTTACACTAGAATCCTCTTCTTTTACCTCTTCAGATAGATTGGCTATGGTGGAATTTTTTCCTTCCATTAAATTATTCATATTCTTTTGTTTCTCAAGGATGGAAACCATGTCCAAAAGAGTAGCATCAGCCTTGATATTATCCAGTTGGTTGAGAATGTTTTATTTGGAAGAGGGAAGAGGGGAAGAGACTCCTTGACTATCAAGAGTCTTGGTAGCTTTTTCAACAACAACTTGCGAAGATGAGCTTGGGCTAGTAGAAGTACGAGGAAGATCATATTTTCCTTTTGAAGAATAGGATTTATTCCTAGTGTTTATGATCATGACATCTTCTAGTTCTGCACAATCTAGAACAAAAATGGTAGCTTTAGGCCTTTTTCCAAAGATTTTATCTTTGGCACTCTTCTTTACCTCACAAGTACTTTCCTCATGATGTTCCTTGCAAAAGTTACACCAACTATGAGGTATGATCTCTTTAGGCTGAATGTTTTTTTCATTAGGATTCCTAAAAGGTGGTGAAGAAGAAGATGAGGCCCCAAGAGTAAGTGAAGGGAAATTTCCCTTCCACTCATAGCTATGATTAGATTATTCATATCTTGTACAAGCTGTAAGAGGGCAAACATGTCCATTTGTTTAATTGAGTCTCCTTTGGGAAGACATGTTCTTTCAATTGTTATTCATACTCTAGACAAGTATGCAGAGTGGAACCAAGATTATCGATAGCTTTTTCTTCAAGCCTATGATGATAAGGGGAAGGTAGAGAATTATAGTAATGCATAAAAGCAACTTGGTTCTAGGGGAAAATAAGTTCGGGAATTTTGTTATATAACTTGGTGAAACATAAGTTGAAAGACTTGATAGTCTCACCATCTTTGTACGCAATGTTATTGTATTCTCGTAATTGTTCGGCTGAGATTTTAGACTTCCCATAAGTAGATTTGAACCAGTAAACTAACTCTTCCCAAGTGGAAAGAATCTTGGGAGGAAGATCAAAGAAATATGTCGTTGCTTTCCCTTCAAGGTAATTAATAAATAAGTGCATACAAGTATCATTTTCATTATCTCCTATATTGTTATAGGCATTAGAGAATGCCACCAAGTTATGATTTGTAGTGACTATGTTATTTCTAGAAAATCTGGGGAGATTCTCTTTGAATTTTGGAAGTGGACAAGTAGCAGGTGCTAGGTTCAAAGGAGAGGATACATGCTACATGGTAGTAGTAGCATATTCTTCGAATTGAAAATGTGCATACTTCTTTATGACCTTGGTGGGGTTGGTAGTAGATTGGATAGGGACTTGATGGCTATACAAGATACCAATTACTGACGAGGCTGAAGGTTGAGATGAAGAAGCACCTCCAGTTCCACCAGAGCCACCTACATATTCCATTTTTTCAATGATGGGTAAAGGAGAGAAAGATGAATTAGCTAAATCAGACAAAGTTCTCCTTAGATTACCTTGTTGGGTTGACAAAACAACGTTTCTTCTTCCTATTTCAATGATAGGGTTGATTTCAGGAGATAAACCTTTTCTTCTCCTAGAGATGTGAGGGTTTAAGGACATGAAAAGAAGATAAAAAATTTAGGAAAAACAAAGCTATAGATGATTCTTAAGCTTCCTTTGCTTCACCTCCCAACGTTCTCGGTCACTTATGTCTTTTTCAATTACTTCCCATGAGCGTTCAAGATCATCTCAGGTGTTAGTGGTTTCTAATATGGTATTGAATAAGGTTAAAGAAAGTGTTGGTCTAGTCTTTAAGACCAAGATCAATATTGGGTTGCCTTGTAATAGGTATTGTCATGAAGAAAATAAAACAATCAAAGAATCAAAAGCATAAATATAAAAATATTCAATGATAATAACGAATACAATCAACCAGAGAGATATGGAAGATCTCCCCAGTATGGTCACCAAATAAATGTTGAGGAAAATATATGAATTATATTACTCAATCATTTTTTAATATTTCCTGGCTATGACAAGATAGTCGAGAATGTCACCCTATGTGATCCAAATTTTAAGGGGGTATATGGTCTAAATTCATATACAAAAGTCATAAAGCTATAAAGATAATAGATTGTCAATGTGGATCAAAGAGATGCCCACCTCCTCATTAATTAATTGGGCTAACATGTTGCCCATAAGGGTCAAAGAGATTCCCATATCTCCATTATTGTATTGGGTTTTATTTTCCACTACTTAGTTAGTTAGGTAGTTAGATCTATTATTATTATAATAGAGATGCATTTAATGAACTCTTTCCATTATTGGATTGGGTTTTATTTTCCACTACTTAGTTAGTTGGGTAGTTAGATCTATTATACTAATAATATAACTCATTTAATGAGATCTTTTTTACTTAGTCCATTGGACCATTTTGTAATGCNTGCCCACCTCCTCATTAATTAATTGGGCTAACATGTTGCCCATAAGGGTCAAAGAGATTCCCATATCTCCATTATTGTATTGGGTTTTATTTTCCACTACTTAGTTAGTTAGGTAGTTAGATCTATTATTATTATAATAGAGACGCATTTAATGAACTCTTTCCATTATTGGATTGGGTTTTATTTTCCACTACTTAGTTAGTTGGGTAGTTAGATCTATTATACTAATAATATAACTCATTTAATGAGATCTTTTTTACTTAGTCCATTGGACCATTTTGTAATGCTATATAAAGGCCTAGCAAGCCTTCTCATAATATCAAGTTACTCATTTTGACTTCTCTCATATTTTCTATTAGTCATTGTGAGATTCATTAGCTCTGAGTGATTTACTAGTAGTTAGTTTTAGAGGTGAGGCTCTTCTTTGAGCCTCACCTCCCAAGTACTTCATTTACATGTTTGTTTTCATGCTTTTGTTTATGCAATATTGACATTTCTAATATCCTCCTCTCTCGAAATTCAATCCATCCAGATCTCATCCCTCGAGATCTGGATCAGTAGTATCAAAGAAAGTTCACTCTCCATCGGGACAAGGGTTTGAAGCATGTTGCGGGTTAAAAAAATTGCATAAATCACCAACCTCCTTTTGGTACTATCGAAATCCATTTGCTGGGCCATACACTGTAAGCATCAGAGTTGGTCCACAGGAACTACAAGGATTTTTTTTTTTACCCTCAGATCTATTATCACATGCTAATTTGCATTAATTTTTCCAAAGCATCTTGTCCTTATGCTATCTTTCCACTCAGATTTTAAAACTTTTTCACCATCTCTCTCAAGCTCCCATCACCTAAATCCTTCACTCGACTCATCATCCAAAATAGTCATGTCCTCCATGAGTAAAAAATTGGCAAATATCCCAAACCTATATCTAGCCTTAATGCTTATCTAAATCCCTCGGTTCCATCAGTTCATTCATTTTTACCCTTGTTATCATATTCCCATTGAAAATTAAAAATATTCCTTTTATTAAGCTTAAGCACCCTTATCCTATCCACAAAGTCATGTTATAAGCCTCATATGCCCAAAGTCCTTATAAAATGGAAAAAGGGTTTATTATTACTAATATAAATATTTTTATATTAAAATATTTATAATAATATTTAATCCAATATTTGATTTATGAGATCACGTCAAATCATGGGCATGAATCTCAATTTTTAATGTGGAAAATTCAAAGGGTGGATGGAGGGTGCACATACATTTTGGGGGTTGAAAGTACACAAATGATAAGTATTTGAAGGCGGGCTGAAATTTGGACCGTGGTTTTGGTGATTGGATACGTGTTCTTACTTGGTGCATTTTGGGAGATGGAGTGGTGTGGACTAAAACCACACTCCACAAGCTCCTAAATTTCCTTTCCTTAAATTCATATTATTCCTTGTTCCCCACAATAAAATAAAATTATTTTATGAATATGTCTTCCCTGAACTATGAAGTTTTTATGATAAATGTTTCCTCCCGGTGGAATAATTTCACAGAGGTGAAAATTGAATTTTACAGCAGAGAAATAATTGTTTTTAAATGGGAAGATGCATGTGAAAGGAATATTTGGATAATTTTTTATCCAAAGGTTTTACATAAGTAAAAGAACAGGATTAATTTTTTTTTACCAAAGATGGTAACCAAGACATGGTTTTCAAAACCATGGGAAACAAACCAGTAAATGGTTTTCATAGTGAAATGGTAGAATGGAAAAAACAAGACACAGTAAATGGTTTTCATAGTGAAATGTTAAATTGGAAAAAACAAGACATGATTTTCAAAACCACGGGAAGAAAGAAATATATGGTTTTTCAAAACCAAGGGAATGAGTTAAAATATGGAAATTTAATTCTACAGGATAAAAAATATTTGGGAATTATTTTTATTCAAATATATTATTCCCAAATATTTAAGGAGAATATGGATAAATGAAATTAAATTTGAAAGAGTACAAGTGACATTTCAAAGAGAATGTGGCAGAGGAAGGCGCTGAAGCATCAGAGGAATCGATAGTTGGATCATGAAACATTTTTATGTTAATCATTATAGTCGGTTCTCATACCAAAACTATCATTTGTAATCATTGTACTCAGTTTTAGAAGTTGAAACGTTCCAGTTCATCTATTGTAATCAGTTTCTAACTAAAGGAACTTGAATTGTATAAGTATTAGAAGTTCCCAATGTATTAATGGTTGGAAGAAGTGCAAGGGCACACATTCTGGTTGTTCTGAACTCTATTGTAATTTTATGGAGCTGAACTGAATACATATGCAGAAGCTTTGAAGTCTCTATGAAAATATTCTAATGGTGGTGATATGAGTTTTGTCTTCTCCCTTTGTATGTATTTCATGTGTTCTTTAATTCCATTTACACTGTATTATGTTTAAATTGGATAGTTTAAAATCCCATAATTCATCTTGTGATGCTCTTGGCTTAAACAATTTAAACTGTGTGAAGCTCTTGATAACTAATTCAGAATTCATTTCATAAATGATTTGATGCAATTACTTGTTTTCTCTTTTCTTCTTACACTCTGCAAATTACAAATTATAACTCAAATTCATCGCCTCATTTACCCTTTATCCTCTGGAGATTTCTACTTGCCAGTCAGTGTTTTCATTCATTTTCATAATTTTGACTCCTTAGCCCTAAGTGTCCCTCCCCTTCCTTGCAAACAAATTTATAAACCCCCCAACAAAACAAACTAAATCTAGACATTAATTTCCAAAGAAAGACCAAGTGAAACGAGAGATCCCTCTATGAGATGAGCATGCTAGTACCCATCTCTAAAGTTGGTTTGTAGGTTACCCCTGTCATTTGTTTTATCATCCGAACAAATTTACAGAGGCTAACATTATGGTGCCCTTGTCGGGGAGCGAAGGTGAAATCTTCCCTGGGAGAAATGACAAAGTTTAGATCTGAGTACTGATGGTGAAAAGTATTCATACACAAAAAGGTTGTACATCATTCATCTGGGGACTCCATTTTCAAGAATCTAGAATTCAAAATTGTCATGGCAACTCCACTGTCCAAAGACTTAGTAGCCTAAATATTTTATTAATGGCTCCAATGCTTCAATATGGATTACATATATACAAGGTATGCTCCAATGAATCTCTCTCATATTCTTGGCTTTCCAAATCATATTCCTCACATAGATTGGAAAAAATATTTGCCTAAATTCAAATATGGGAAAGAAATTATGTTGCCTTACACTTTATTAGATTTCACATGCACATATGTAAGATGGGGGTTGAATTTCATGAGGATTGTTTGATGAAAATGTTTATAGAGGGGAAAGCAAGATTATGGTATGAAGGTTTAAAAACATGCATCTTATACTCTCTTAAGGATTTCCATATAACATTCTTTAAGCATTATGGAGAATCTAATCCTTCATTCTTGGTGTTTGAAGATTGTTGTGAATTTTGTGAACATTTCATTAAGTACCTTGAAAATGTTTTTGGTGATGAAGAGTGTATGAATGATGAAAT
>SNQJ01S0000037.1:61116-90384 GCA_010110895.2 Picea sitchensis
TAACATTCTTTAAGCATTATGGAGAATCTAATCCTTCATTCTTGGTGTTTGAAGATTGTTGTGAATTTTGTGAACATTTCATTAAGTACCTTGAAAATGTTTTTGGTGATGAAGAGTGTATGAATGATGAAATCATAGAAGCCATTTATGAATATTCATCCCAACAACAAATAGTAGCCCCTCCTTTGGTTGAAGATGAATCTGATCAAGAAATTGTTGCTAAAAGTCATTTTCCTTCTCCTAAACTTGATGAAGATGTTCAACAAGATTTCCAGCAAGACAAAGTATTTCAAAGTTGTCTTTCTTCCCCTGTAAATGATGTGGTTGTTCAAATTATAAGTGGCCTAGAAATGGATGAGGATTTTGAAACTAAATCTATGGAGACTTCAAGTAGTGAACAAAAACATGACATAGAGTTTTAGCAAATCAACAAAACAGTGTATGCCACTTTTCAATCAGAAATAGAAAAATATAATGAAAAGGCAATTTTTTTATTTGATTCCTTTGAAAATCATGGTTTTGAAAATGCATCCATTGGAAATCTAGACTATGAAATAGTGCATTCTGTTAGATTTTCACATTTGCAAAAATATTATGAGTAGGAACTTATTTCTATCCATTCATTTGAAAGTCAAAATGACAGTCCTCAAGAAAATTTCTAGAAGGTTAATAAAACCAAACCAAAATTGTTTGATGAACAAGAGGATAGCCTTGATACACATAATATGGTTGTCATATTTGAAGATGTTCAAGGATGTATGAATGTTTTTTTTATTATATGAATGGAAGAGTAGAGAAACATATTGTTTCCATTTCATTTGAAAATGTTCTCAGAACTGAAGAAATAGACCAAGAACAACAAACACTTATGAAAGAGGCTTGTCTTTCTATTTTTGTTCATCAAGAAGAAATGATTTTTTGTGGTTTTAAAGACCCTGTGGCCATCCTATTATAGTAATCAATGAAGGAGGAATTTGTTTCATTCATAAGCTCAGATTTTGGATTCAATTTTTGTTTTCAGCTATCATCTTTTACATTTTTCTGTATGCTTAAGAAAAATGTGAGCAAAGGAAAATCGGGAAGCCAATTGCTTGATTCACTGCATTGGCACTTTAACATCACTTGATTGAGTATTCATTTCATCATTTTTAGAGTAGATAGGAGTGTCCAAATAAGCTTGTTGTTCAAACAGTTTTCTATTTGGATTTCCAATAGTGTGTACAAACATATTTTAGTGGTGTATTTAGTGTTCAGTCTCCAGTTGAGAGCAGTGTGCAGACTTTGGTTTTCAACGGACACTGGTGACAAGTCGGACCAGGGTACACACACATGTTTTGGGAGAAACCCAATGGATCATGCGCCAGGTCTACGAGTTCCTTGCTACCTCAATGGGAGGATATCATCCCCATTGGAGACAATGTTATCACATGCTAATTTTCATTAATGATATCATGTCCTTGTGCTATCTTACAACTCAGATTTAAAAAAAAATTCACCAGCTCCGTCAAGCTCCCATCACCTAAGTCCTTCACTCAACTCATCATCCAAAATAGTCATGTCCTCCATGAGTAAAAAATTGGCAAATATCCCAAACCTATATCTAGCCTTAATGCTTATCTAAATCCCTTTGTTCCATCACTTCATTCATTTTTACCCTTATTATCATATTCCCATTGAAAATTAAAAATATTCCTTTTATTAAGCTTAAGAATCCTTATCCTATCCACAAATTCATGTGATAAACCTCATATGCCCAAAGTCCTTAGAAAATGGAAAAAAGGGTTTATTATTATTAATAAAATATTTTTATATTAAAATATTTATATTAATATTTAATCCAATATTTAATTTATGAAATCACATCAAATCATGGGCATGAATCTCAATTTTTAATGTGGAAAAGTCAAAGGGTGGATGGAGGGTGCACATACATTTTGGGGGTTGAAAGTACACGTAGTATAATTATTTGAAGGCGGGCTAAAATTTGGACCGTGGTTTTGGTGATTGGATACGTGTTCTTACTTGGTGCATTTCAGGAGATGGAGTGGTGTGGACTAAAACCACTCTCCATAAGCTCCGAAATTTCCTTGCCTTAAATTTATATTATTCCTTGTTCCCCATAATAAAATAAAATTATTTTATGAATATGCCTGCCCTGAACTATGAAGTCTTTATGATAAATGTTTCCTCCCAGTGGAAGAATTTCACAAAGGTGAAAATTGAATTTTAGAGTAGAGAAATAAGTATTTTTAAATGGGAAGATGCACGTTAAAAGATTATTTGGATAATTGTTTATCCAAAGGTTTTACAGAAGTAAAAGAAGAGGATTAAAAATGTTTTACCAAATATGGTAACCAAGGCATGGTTTTCAAAACCATGGGAAACAAACCAGTAAATGGTTTTCACAGTGAAATGGTAAATTGGAAAAAACAAGACACAGTAAATGGTTTTCACAGTGAAATGGTAAATTGAGAAAAACAATACATGGTTTTAAAAACCACGGGAACCAAGAAATAAATGGTTTTTCAAAACCAATGGCATGAGTTAAAATATGGAAATTTAATTCTACAGGATAAAAAAAAATTGGGAATTGTTTTTATTCAAATATATTATTTCCAAATATTTAAGGAGAATATGGATAAATGAAATTAAATTTGAAAGAGTACAAGTGACATTTCAAAGAGAATGTGGCAGAGGAAGGAGTTGGATCATGAAACATTTTTCCGTTAATCATTATAGTCGGTTCTCATACCAAAATTTTCATTTGTAATCAATGTACTCAGTTTTAGAAGATGAAATGTTTCAGTTCAGCTATTGTAACTAGTTTATAACTAAAGGAAATCGAATTGTATAAGTATTAGAAGTTCCCAATGTATTAATGGTTGGAAGAAGTGCAAGGGCACAAATTCTAGTTGTTCTGAACTCTATTGTAATTCTCTGGAGCTGAACTGAATACATATGCAGAAGCTTTGAAGTCTCTATGAAAATATTCTAATGGTGGTGATACAAGTTTTGTCTTATCCCTTTGTATGTATTTCTTGTGTTCTTTAATTCCATTTACAATGTCTCTTGTTTAAATTGGATAGTTTTAAAGCCCATAATTCATCTTGTGATGATCTTGTCTTAAGAAATTTAAACTGTGTGAAGATCTTCATAACTAATTCAAAATTCATTTCATAAATTATCTGATGCAGTTACTTGTTTTCTCTTTTCTTCTTACACTCTGCAAATTACAAATTATAACTCATATTCATCACCTCATTTATCCTTTATCCTCTGGAGAGTTCTACTGGCCAGTCAGTATTTTCATTCATTTTCATAATTTTTACTCCATAGCCCTAAGTGTCCCTCCCCTTCCTTTCCAACAAAGTTATAAACCCCCCCACAAAAAAAAACTAAATTGAACCATTGATTTCCAAAGAAACACCAAGTCACACGAGAGATCCCTCTCTATGCTAAGAAGGCTAGTACCCATCTCTAAAGTTGGTTTGTAGGTTACCTCTTTCATTTGTTTTATTAGCCGAAATTTTTTACAGAGTGCTAATAGGATCTTCGTTCACCATTACAAGGAGAACCATACATGGATTCACTACATCGATACATGGATTCACTACATCTATACATGGATCCACTATATCCATTGGTCTGAAACATTTTCAACAAATTTGCAGGGTGTCCATGCTTCCCACGGAGGTTCCACAACCTCTACAACAACCCATGCTGCTCTACAAACCCTTGGCATCCTTTGTGTCCCTCTACACTCAACCAAATTCAAAGAGGTTCTGCAACCTATACAAAACATTTCAAAGGATCTTCCATAGCACATTGGAAATATATCTTCAATATCTCAAATGGGTATTTCACGAAATCGCTTTTGGATTTCTGGTTTGAGATATATCATCAATTGAATTTCAATATTTATTTGACCTATGGAGGCCATGCATACCACCATCTTCAACGGTATTTTTATCCATGTTCAGGAAACTACAAAAGGAGTTCCACATATTTATGGAAATATCTCTTCAATATATCAAATGGGTATTTCATGGAATCACATTTGGATTCCTAGTTTGAGAGATATCATTGATTTAATATCAACATGTATTTGACCCAAGGAGGTTGCGCATACCACCATATTCAATGTTATTTTTCTCCTTTCTCAAGAAACTACAGAAGGATTTCTACATATGGATGGAAATATATCTTCAGTAGCTCAAATGGGTATTCGACTAAATTACATTTCATCATCTGTAGCAGAAGTTATGAATAGATTTGCAGAAGGATGTTCACAACCCCTAAAGTCATGATTTTCCCATCTTATTTTTGTAAATTTTAGGATTTTTTTTTATTTTTCTACCCATGTACAATGCTATTGTCAACTAGGTTATGGTTCAAATACGAACCCATGGTTATGGGTCAACCACACAAAACCCTTCTCTTCATTGGGTATTTTCACATTGTAATAATAATAGTGTGATAATGGGGTTTCTTTTTTTAGCATGGGTGAAATGATGGGGACCATCATTTTCTAAGGGGGGAGGAATGCTCCAAATTTTAAGGGGGTATATGGTCTAAATTCAGATACAAAAGTCATAAAACTATAAATCTAATAGATTATCAATGTGGATCAAGGATATGCCCACCTCCTCATTAATTAATTGGGCTAACATGTTGCCCATAAGGGTCAAAGAGAGTCTCACCTCTCCATTATTGTATTGGGTTTTATTTTCTACTACTTAGTTAGTTGGGTAGTTAGATCTATTATTATAATAATAGAGACACATTTAATGAAATCTTTCCATTATTGGATTGGGTTTTAATTTCCACTACTTAGTTAGTTGGGTAGTTAGATCTATTATACTAATAATAGAGACTCATTTAATGAGCCCTTTTTGACTTTGCAAATGGACCATTTTGTAATGTTATATAAAGACCTAGCAAGCCTTCTCATAATATCAAGTTACTCATTTTGACTTCTCTCATATTTTCTATTGGTCATTGTGAGATTTATTAGCTCTGAGTGATTTACTAGTAGTTAGTTTTAGAGGTGAGGCTCTACTTTGAGCCTCACCTCCCAGGTACTTCATTTACATGTTATTTTTTTCCATGCTTATTTTTATGCAAGATTGAAATTTATAAGATCCTCCTCTCTCAGCATTCAAGCCATCTAGATCTCAGTCCTCGAGATCTATATCACTATGTTTTATAGCCTCGAAAATATTTTCCCAATCCACAAGTATTAATTACAAGGGTTTAGGTTGATTTATTAATGAAAAGAATGTTGCAAAATAACATAAAAAAATTATATAAGTTTCTGAAAAATATACAGATTATAGAAAGTAAATATGGATATCAAAAGAAAAAGTAACCAAGTCACAATACACACAAATGAGACATAATAACAATCCTCTTTATTTCATTCCAAGATATCAAAAGTGTTTTTCTCTTTACAAAACCCTTGTAAGGGCATGGACCAAAGTCTAATTTAGAGATCCCCGATGAACACCATACAAAAGGACTCTGACAATAATTAAAAACTGAAATTTATAATTTGGATCAGCTTGCCACAGATTGTTTCCAATTTGAATATGCAAAATATCATTTATCAGCTATGAAACTCAATCCATAAACATACAAGTATACATAGACTATCAAGGATGGATCAACACCTCTAAAAAAAGTATCTGAATGATTTGGTTCATTTTTTAACCTTGTTGTCTACAATAGGACCCTACTGTCAAAAAGAGAATTAGGCTTTGAATGAACTCAAGAATGAATGAAAATTGAAACTATCTCATGAAATCAGAAGAGAAAAACTTAGTCTTTCTTTCTCCTTCTATTCTCCCCTCGTTTCTTCTTATCATTTAGCTTTTATGCCTTCCAAATAAGTTGAAGTAGTTCAACTACTTTCTTTAGTTAAATTAGTTTGACTTAACTAATTTAGTTTATGAGAAATAATAATAATAATAATAATAATGTCCCCGAGGTGTAGGACAGTCGGTGACGGAGTGTGTTGTTAAGCCACTCCGTGATGTTAAAATCACCGGTTCGAAACCTGCGGGGACAAAATATCCAACCATGTTAAGGGTTGGTGTGGCTCAGGCCGGGTGCGATCCCCGGGTGATTTTGACGGCTTAGATGGCCCTGAGTCGCGGTTTCTCAAGCCACAGGTTAATCGCAGGTCCTGCACAAATTAACAAACAAAAAATAATAATAATAATAATAATAATAATAATAATCAAGGATCTTTATTTAATGATAACTAGGTAGGTGGGACCCCTTATGAATCCTTTATTTTATTCTTTTCAAATTATAAAATAAAACCAAATGGATAATCATTCAACACATGCCACCCTTGTAACTCCCTTTGATACCTTCAAAATTGAATCTTTAAATATCATAAATAATTTAAATTATATCCAAAAATATATAATTATCCACATTATTAGCGCTGCCAATTTTCTTTCCATTTACAGTTAGTTTTAGTCTGGGTATGGCCCATGCACCCAAACATGTGAAGTCGGGTACGTAACACCGCAGGGTCGAAGTTAGAAAATGGTCAGTTGGCCCCTGGAAACGGGAAGGGATGTCAGAGTCGAAAATGTGTAAGCAGTACGAGTATGTGTTTTCCAAAGAGTCATGTCTAGTTTAGGAATAAGTCTCTGCGTGCCCCAAATCGAGTCAGGTAGTTAATGGAAGTCGCATCAGCAAGTGCATCAGTTATTATCAGTTCATCATGAAGGCCGAGGGAAGGAAGAATCGTGGTGTTCGTATCTTACATACCCTGCAAGCCTTATCACCTGTGTTCTACACGCGGAGATGTGCCATGGAAAAACTGCAATTCGATCTAAAACATCTCGTCACCATGAATTTACTGTCCTCTGACACGATCTCCCCTTGTTTCGTAATTTTTATAAATTGTAGATACTCGGTGCCCATTCCAGTCGTGAAACCAAATCTGTACTCTGTTTCCAATTTCCCTTGCCATTTTGGGTCGATCAAATTTCTCTTCCTGTGCATTTTTCAGATAGATCGTGTGTAAAGTACCTACTGGTCCTGACATGGAGACTTCCCAGAGTATAAGGAGAGGCACATGAAGAAGAATTTCCAAGTCTAGTCCCCAAAACAACTGGGAGTTTCTATCACCCACAGTAGGCATTCCCAAGGGCATGAAAGGAGTTATTCCTTTACCCACAGAGGTCATCAGATCAAACCGCATGGATCCTGAGACAGAAATACTTGCACAGAGAGGAAATACAGTAGAATTCCCATCTCCCCAACAAAAAATACCTCGGAGAAGGGGCAGGCCAAGGACGGTGAGGAAGCCTGAGTTTCAGAAGAATCGTGTGCCAGATCTGTGGCTGAAAAACTACTCATGCGCGCCATCTGGATAGAGCCCACTGGAGGATCGAGCCACGAAAGAAGATACAAAACAAGGAAAATGGATATCACAAGAGCAAATGATCAGGATCCATATCAGAAATTAAAGCAGATAAAGTTGGTTATCGTAGACGACAACTATTGTATGTAATTTGAGCTTTTTGACCGAAACTTAATGAAAAGGTCTTGTAACTTGATGAAAAGATTCTAGTTGTAGCAGTAAGATGTATTGTGCCTCTTTATTTGCGTATGTACTTCCTGTTATCTTTTTTCATATATTTTTTTGTCTATTTCGGAATGAATTGTCGAACCTGTGGATTCGTTGTACAGCTCCCCTTGTTCGCGCCACTTAAACAAAACGTTTTCTTCTAAAGATAACTCTGAATTCACCCGCAACAATGCTCCGAGTTACTTCTCGTGTTTTCTCCCCGCCACACATTACGATTTTACACTGAATATTATTTCTCACCTAGCCTTATCCTCCCAAGTTCAGTCACTGATTCATCTGTCTTTATCATTTCCTCAAATCGACTCCATAGCCCAAGTCTTACTTTCTTGTGTCAATGTAACCAGAACCCATCACATCAAAGGTGTTAAATCTAGCCACTTCTTTCAAAGCTAAATCTCATGCAGAGATCACACCTCCCGAGAGATTCCTCTCCATATCTGAAAGGCTAGTGTTGGGTCTCAAAGTTGGTTGAAAAAGTTACCTTCATCGCCTGTTTATCAGCTGAACAAATTTACAGAGTGCTAACATTCTAGCATCATTGTTGGGGACGAAATTGAATAGATTTTCCTTGGGAGAACGACTAACATTGCAGTTTGACCCCTGAGGGTAATAGAGGGACACACATTTGTACTAGATGAAACCCTTACCCTGGCGAATCCAATCCAAAAGACCAGTAGCTCCTAGTAGCGCAGTTCAGGAAACCTAGCTCTGAAGATGATCTACACTAGAGAAAATCCTGACCCAAACCCTACAGATCCTATGTAGGACCCCGAGAAGATCCTGCGCAAGGCTAGAGAGAAAGCACTGGACCCATTCTACTACCTGGAAAGGAGCCTATCCTTTCCCAAAGACGGCGCGTAGAGCATTGATGACCTTGATTTTGACGAATTCTTTGAGCAAACCCTTTTTAGGAATAAGTTAGAAACCAGTTTGGACAAGACAATTTTCAACCCGAAGAAGTTCCAAGCCCTCATATCAAAGAATATCCCTCAAAATACAAACTCTCCTAGAGACATGGCCTCCAGATTCTCCCCCCTCATCCTGCTAGCTCAATTACATGACTTGCCTCAGAATTACAGCCAGAGAATTAGGCTCTATGATGCTGAAGGAAATGTTTCCGCTCAGAAGAACCTAGACTGGTTTAATGATTTCATAGACTTGGAGGAGGTGGACTATGCGGACGCAAATATGAGGTTGTTTAAACAAATCCTGTCAGGAGATGTAAGAAAATGGTTCAAATCTCTCCCGCCTGCAAGCATTCGAGACTTTCTTGTTTTCAAGACATCTTTCTTGGATAAATGGGGAGACAAGAAAAACCCTTTGCAGCTGTTAACACAGTAAAATAATATGAAGAAAGAGACGAAAGAGATAGTGCATGAATTCTCAGCTCATTTTTTGAATTTGTACAACTCAATCCCTACAGAAGTCAAGCCACCTTCTGATGTTGCGCAGTTGTGTTATGTCGATTCCTTCGATAGTGATTTCTCCCTGTTGTTGAGAGAAGGAAGATCAGAAAGTATAGACACTATAATGAGTAACCTTGTCGAAGTCGAAGTGAACATGATGGCGTTGGGGAAAATAAAACCTAGATTCAACCGAGGCGATAAGAGACCCCAGTGATATGCACATCCATTAATGTCACAGTTCTCAAACGACAAGTTTGACATGATGATGAAGACAATGGAAACAATGATGGAAAGAATGTCCATGGGAAACAAACCTATCACCCAAGAATAGAATGACCCCCATCCCAGGAATCAAAACCTCAGAAGGGGTCAAGTCCCTCAGATCAGGAAGAGGGATCCAAGCGACCAACAGACAAAACCTTTGTTCCAAAAAAAATACGCAGATGAAGACTTTGACTAGGCGTTCGAAGACCAGATGCACTTTTGTGATGACAAAAACCCGTGCATGGTCTTGAAAAAGAGTGAGCATGACCGGTACATGATAAAAAGAGACGGCTTCTTGTTGGAGACGAACGATGATATGATATTCGAAATAGATGATGCGCCATCCTGGGAGACGGAGGAGTTCAGAAAAGGCTATCAAAATTCCATCATGAAGTTCCAAAAGAAATACAACCTCCGGAGCAAAGACGCACCCGCCGAGCCGCAAAAGACAAACCCCATAAGGAAACCCCTGGTAGACACCCCTTCCACAAGTCGAGCAAGGCCAGACAGCGTAACCAAGGATGCGACAGAGAAATCTAAGTCAAAGGAAGAGGCCTCCAAGAAAATTCCAGAAGCAGGTCGGGAGGCAAGCGAAAAAGAGGTAGAAAAATTCTATCCCCCTTTCAATTTTGAACATGAGATGGAAAAAATCAAAATCTTTGTCCTGTTCAACAAACTTATTAGAAAGGGAGAGTATCGGGAGAAAATCATTAAAATGTTGAAAATGGGAGGAACCCTCGATACTTTGAATCTCCAAGATGACCACCCTGCTATCATTTTTGGGTTGTGCGTTGAAGAAACAAATGATACTGAAGGCGTCCCTCCGTTCTATGTCATTCTAAAGGTCCATGACATGAACTTGCATAATGCCATGATGGACTCTGATGCATCGCACAACCTCATGCCAAAGGTGATCATGGATGAATTGGGTTTGGATATCACCAGGCCATACAAAGACCTTTTTTCCATTGATTTGAGGAAATTCAAATGTTTGGGCCTCATCAACGACCTGGTTGTGTCACTGGCTCAAATCCCCTCAAAGAACATGGTTATGGAAGTAGTCATCATAGACATACCCCCAAATTTTGGTATGTTTCTATCAAGGTCATGGGCCGCGAAGTTAAAGGGCATTTTGCAGATGGATATGTCATACACCACCATCCCTGTTTTTTTCCATGATATACATATGTACAGAGAAGTTCTACTGATATACATGGTAAGCAGCAAAACACAGCCAAATAATCATCCTAGATACTCTTTCGACACTGATATCGGTTCTTCCATATTCTACAATGATTTGAGTTTTGAAGAGGAAGAGCCAACATAAATCATGAAAGTTGATGAGGACACCGCGCAGAAAGAGGCAGAGTACACTGACCCAAAGAACCACGCATAAAACAAAGCATGGAACATGATTTTTGATGGTGCTGTCAGTAAGGAAGGAGCGGGTGTCGTCATGTGGATAAGCCCTCCCGAGGTCAACACAAATTTGTTCTCATACAAGCTCAAGTTTGAATGCACCAACAACATGGCCGAGTATGAAGCACTAATATTGGGCTTACAAGTTTTGAAAGAATTGGGCACACAGAAGATAGCAGTGCGCAGAGACTCCGAGCTGATCATAAATCAGGTAAAGGGTGTATATCAGATCAAACACCGCAGGCTGAAAGCATATAGAAATTTGGCTTTGGACCTCCTCGAAGGATTTTTAGAGTATGACCTATCTGCTATCCCCAGAGAGAAAAATCAAATCGCCGATGCGTTGGCCACCTCGGCCTCGGTTTTTAAGATCCCCATCTTCCCAAGCAAAATATATGAAATCAAGGTCAATCACAGGTCAGTAGTGCCTGATAATTTCAAACATTGGCAGGTGTTTGATGATGAGAAGTAGGTGGAAAGATTCCTCCTTATGATCGATGAGTTCGCTAATACGAACATTGATGATGAATGTTGTTGTGACAAAGATGAGGCCGCGGATGCGTGCAGTAATGACGACCCTTTCCAAAACTAGATCACAGGAAGGGACATAATACAACTAAAAAATAATATCATTCCAAAGGGGTTGGTGCCACTGGAAAATATGTTTGACGAAAATGATGTGGCTAAGAACCCCAAGATCATTGGAAGCGAAGAAGACGTGGAAGATTTCTATGTCGGGACTGAGGAGAACCCGAAGATGGTAAAATTGTCAAAGACACTCAGTCCAGAGATCAAGCAGGACTACGTTAGGTTGATGAAGGATTTCCCATATATCTTTTCCTGGAGCTATGATGACCTGAAAGTATATGACACGAAAGTAATCCAACATGTTATCCCTCTCAAGGAAGATCAAAAACCTTTCAAAGTCAACCTGACCCAGAAGGAAGGAGGGGGAAGTGGATAGTGGTCCTGCTAGAATACGATCTTAAGATTAAGCCTACAAAACTAATCAAGGGTCAGGGCCTCACAAATTTAATGGTGCAGTCAGACTATGATGTTGTAGGAATGAATTTCATCGTTGATTTGTCAAAATTCCCTCAAGAAGAAAAAACTGCGCAGGTGTCTCAGGAGTTCATTGACTCGCCATGGTATACAGACATCATATATGTGTTGGAAAATATCGAGGCCCCTCTGGACGTAAGTAATACTAAGGCCATATTCCTCAAGCTTAAAGCGATTAAGTTATGCATCCTGGATAGTTCACTCTACTGGAAATACCCCGGGGGAATATTGTTGAGTTGTTTGCTGGAAGATGACGCGAATAAGGACATACAAGAATTCCATAAAGGTGACTTTGGAGGACACCGCTACTGGAAAACCACCGCGCAAAAAATCCCAAGGGTAGGTTACTACTGGCCTACAATATTCTTCGACGTGTATAAAGAAGTGTCCAGCTACCATGAATGTCAAATTTTCGATGGGAGAAGAAAGTTGTAGCCCCTGTCGCTAAAGTCGATCTCAGTCGAAGAACCTTTCATTCAATGGGGTCTATATTTCATAGGATAAATAAACCTGCCATCCTCTTCTCAACACAAATGGATACTCACGACCATCGACTATTTCATGAAGTGGATAGAGGCAATCCCCACAAAGAAAGCTACTGACGCGGTCATCATCCAATTCCTAGAGACAAACATTTTGTCGAGGTTTGGGTGTCCCGTCAAAATCATAACAGACAATGTGGTTGCATTCAAGTCTAAGCGGATTGAAATTTTTTGTCAGGATTACAACACATCCTTGGGGAATTCTACGACGTACTATCCACAAGGAAATGGGTTAGAATAATCCTCGAATAAGAGCCTAACCAGGATCATCAAATGACTCCTACAAGACAACAAGAGAGCCTGACATAAAAATCTTATCTATGCACTGTGGGCATATCGGGTTACCACCAAGAATTCCATATCAATGTCACCTTTTCAGATCGTTTACGACGTGGAAGTAATCTTCCCTACTTCATTGGGACCACCCATCAGAAAACTATTGCAAGAATAGGAGTTCAAGCCAAATGATGTGCAAAGGAGAATAAACCATCTAATTCACATACAAAAAGCGAGGGAACTGGTGTATAATCAGTTATAGCTCCATCAGGAGAGGATGAAGAAATATTTCAATAAGCGTTCTAAATAGGAATATTTTCAGGTAGGGGAGTTGGTGCTAAGGTGGGACGTGAGAAATGAAGATAAGGGTAAGCACGGAAAGTTTGACCACCTTTGGACATGCCCATTCAGAATCGACGCGTATTGTGGGGACAATGCTTATTTTATGGAAGGGATAAATGGAGAATGCCTTGGTTGGGGGCCCGCAAATGATAGGTTCCTCAAGCATTATCTACCAAAATAAAATCCATTTAATTCATTGGTCATTGTAAATAGTCATTTTATTTTTGCGTCAAGTCAGTAGGTCAGCAGAAAATTGAAGCCCGAAGTGAAGGCCCTAAGTTTATGCTAAAGTTTAGAAGTTGCGTCAATAGGTTTAGTTTGTTTTATGTCTATCATTTATTTCTCTTAATGTCTGAAGTTCGAATAAATCCTAATGGTCAGGCACCTGGTCTACTGTTCTTTTCTACCTCACGGGGAGGATAGCATCCCCATTTGAGCCAGCTATTAGCGTTGCCACTTTTCTTTCCATTTAGAGTCATTTTTAGTCTGGGTACGACCCATGCACCCAAACATGTGAAGTCGGGTATGTAACACCGCGGGGTTGAAGTCAACAAATGGTCAGTTGGAACTTGGAAACGGGAAGGGATGTCATATTCAAAAATTCGTAATAAGTATGAGTATGTATTTTCCAAAGAGTCGAGTCTAGTTTAGGAATTAGTCCCTACATGCCCTAGGTCGAGTCGGGTAGTTAATGGAAGTTGCATCGACAAGTGCAACGGTTATTATCAGTTCATCATGAAGGCCGAGGGAAGGAAAATCGTGACGTTCGTATCGTGCATACCCTGCGAGCCTTATCGCCTGTTTTCTACATGTGGGGATGTGCCATGGAAAACCTGCAATTTGTTCCAAAACATTCCATCGCCATGAATTTACTGTCCTCTTGCATGATCTCCTCTTCTTCCTGACTTGTTATAAATTGCAGATGCTCGGTGCCCATTCCAGTCGTGAAACCAAGTCTGTACTTTGTTTGCAATTTCCCTTGCCATTTTGGGTCGATCAAATTTCTCTTCTTGTGCATTTGTCGGATAGATCGCACGAAAAGTACCTACTGGTTGCGACATGATGACTTCCCAGAGTATAAGGATAGGCACGGGGAGAAGCATAATTTCTAGGTCTAGGCCCCAAAATGACTGAGAGTTTTTCTCACCCGCAGAAGGCATTCCCAAGGGCATGAAAGGAGTTATTCCTTTACCCACAGAGGTCATCAGATCAAACCGCATGGAGATTGAGACAAAAAGACTTGTGTAGGGAGTAAAGATAGTAGAAGTCCCATCTCCCCAACAAAAAATACCTCAGAGAAGGGGCAGGCCAAGGAAGCCAAGGACGCCTGAGTTTCAGAAGAGCTGCGTGCCGGTTTGGTGGCCGAAGAACTACTCATGCGCACCGTTCAGCTAGAGCCCGCTAGAGGATGGAGCCATGAAAGCAGGAGCAGAACAAGGAAAATGGATATCACAAGAGAAAATGATCAGGATCCATCTCAGCAGTTAAAGTTGGCTATCGCTGAATTCTATTAGGAAAACATGGAGTTGAGGCAACAACTAGCGACAAGGACTATGGAATCATTAGCATGACTGGGTCACGAAGGGAATGTGGCATGGCTAAAAAGGAAGCTTAGAGAGGTGCAAAACACCATTGTACAGCTGCGAGAAGCACAAAGACTGTTAGAGGAAAGGCATACGATGCATTCCATGGAATGTGAAGCGGGCGAGAAGGAAGTCTGAGTGGATCTCGCCAGCATGCAGAAAGGACAAGTTAAGTAGGTGTTCATATCTATGTCCATGAACATAAGATAAATCTTGGCAATTTTGAGGGAAACGCTTCCTTAAATCACTCTACCATTTTGGTAACAGTCATACCAATCAAAAAGCCACTTTCCACACACATTTTTCCCAACAAACGAGCACGCAGCATAAATCAAATACGTTATAGAAGATAACGAGTCCCTAGAAAACACCTGCCTGCTCAGACATCTGATCGAAGAGAAACCCTGACACATATTTTTCTCAGATCAAGACTTGTCCGACGATCAGATCCCTATGGAGAATTTTCCAATAGTCATGTATAAACAGACATGATTATTGTCTATTTTTGGAAGGTGCTATGCGAAGAGTCTCCGACACATGCTACTCTGTCTCCTAGTTTTAGGGTTAGCAGTTAGAAAATAGGGTAGCCCAAGCGATGCCCTGGTTTATATATTTCATATTTTTGATGTATATGAGGTTGGTTGGAAAAATTGGTAGACGACAACTATTGTATGTAATTTGATCTTTTTGACCGAAACTTAATGCAAAGGTCCTGTAACTTGATGAAAAGATTCTAGTTGTAGCATTCAGATGTATTATGCCTCTTTATTTATGTATGTACTTCATGTTATCTTTATTCATATCTTTTTATGTCTATTTCGGAACAAATTATAGAACCTATGGATTCGTTGCACAATGCCCCTTGTTTGCACCACTTAGACAAAACATTTTCTTCTAAAGCTAACTCTAAATTCACCTGCAGTGGTGCTCTGAGTTACTTCCTGTGTTTTCTCCCCACCACACATTACGATTTTAAAATGAAGATTGTTGCTCTCCTAGCCTTATCCTCCCAAGTTCAATCACTGAGTCATTTGTCTCTGTCATTTCCTCAAATCGACTCCATAGCCCAAGTCTTACTTTCTTGCGCCAATGTAACTAGAACCCATTACATAAAAGGTGTTAAATCTAGCCATCGCTTTCAAAGCCAAATCCCACGTGGAGATTTCACCTCTCGAGAGAGCCCTCTACAGATTCGAAAGGCTAGTGTCGGGTCTCAAACTTGGTTGAAAAATTACCTTCATCATCTGTTTATCAGCTGAACAGATTTATGGAGTGCTAACACACATAATCCATATTATCCAAAAAATAGCTTGTTTTCTAAAATTTCTATAGACCATAGTCTTCATCAACTCAATCATAAAAACACATAATTTAAAAGCCATAATTTCCACTCTGAGAGGCAATATTTATTTTATCATTGTTGTCCCCTTTTGATTTTTCGGAAGTAGCTCAAGGTTGATTTGAACCTTGAGGCTGTATTTCACTAATTACATGAGAACAATCATCCTTCAGATGCATGCAGGATGACACAGATTTTAAAGATTCATTTGAAGGATAGGAAGGGGAGGCAACAACTTTGCCTTTATCTTACACATGGGGGACATCAGTTTTAATCCTTTTACTAGAATGTGAGGATTGAACAAGTGAATGCACAGGGGCAATTTGAACATTAAGATTTAAAGGTGGTGGAGGAGGTAATGATAAATTGGTCCAGCCACAATGGTGAGAGACAATTGGATTGACAATCTCTTTCCATCCATCATTTGCAGGGACTTTTGGTTGCATGGACACATGAGGAGGAACAAGAATACAAGGGATGTTGTGAGGCTGGAAGGGAGGTCTCTCTGGTCAAGGTTGTACTATTCCTTTCCCAATCCAGTTAAAGAACCCATATTGGAACAACTGGTTCAATTCCTGGGGATAAACATCAAAATGAATGGGAGAATCTAGGCCTTCTAGGCCCTCTGTTCTAGTTTCCTCTTCCTCTATTATTTCTTCCATGGTTGCCCCTACTGAAGAAACTCATCTCGTAGTATGATTTCTTCAGTAAATGAGCCCTTAATAAACCATACATGACATTATGCTTGCATGGAACAATAATTGGCTTAGAAATTGACATGAGATACATGCAAATCCATCCATCAAAAACTATTTAATAATTTCCAAGTGAGCAGGGGGTCACATGGTATCATGGGAATATGAAGGGAGTGTAATGAACGAAAAGTAGTAGCATGAGAGGGGATAATTATGCAAATAATTCTCAACAATTCATTAAATAATTTTTTAGTGTAATAAAAAACCAAAAATATCAGTTGCCAACCATTCTTGTGTCATATCTTTTGTCGTTGTTACACAGACCCTTTTAATTTTTTTTATGGAGTAGGGATGTCATAATGATATTAGGATTATGAGGGGGATATAATGAGAAAAATGTGGTAGCATGACAGGGATATAATATGGATATTGTTCATATAAAAATAAATCAAATCAAACAATCAAACATAACTCTGTCTAGACCTCCATAATTCAATCAACATTCACTTTTCAAAACCACCATCTAAAATGTCACTTATTTTACAAATTGTTTGCTGAATTAAAAAAAATAAAAATTCATATGCCCAGAAATACTCAATTACAATAGCCTTTGCATCTATATAATATTTATATAGTAGTGTTATCAAACAGTCTTGAAATCCATATGATGAACATAATAATCCTTTGAGCCATAGGGAATCTATAACTCCAATGCTACATCTCTTTTCCTTTTAAAAACAATAGAAAACACACAATGATCCCAACCATTTATAACCAATTCTTGTTCTTTAAAATCAAATAAGAATATGCACAGTATTAACCACCATTTGTCCATTATTCAAACATTTTTCGACATAATAAATTGGGCATTAAACTCTTAATCAGACCCCAAATATTCACACATAGGTCTCCTTTAAACATAATCAACATAATAATTTATTTGAATAAAATTCAACAAATAACATGCAGCTCCTAAGCCCAAACTTCACATAATTTTGCATGTACACAATTCTTTTTAAAATTTCCAAATGAGAAACATAACCAAATCGTGCTCAATAGACCAAGAAAACACATTGATCTTTTACCCTTGACTGGATTTGAAATGATATCAATATCACATTTAGGGTTTAAACACAACAAATGGAGAGGAAGAACAGATGACTCAATCAAAGGAATAAGTCCTCAAAAACGTAGACAGCTCATGCCCTTCAGAATTTACCATAGACGATAACAAGTAACCATACTCTTGACAGTGAAGGTTACAAAAATGACAGTCAACCACCTCCAACAGAGAACAAGAAGGAGAAAACTCTTAATCAATATTGTAAAATAAATGCCCAAAACACAAACCCGTGCCCAACCAAAACACGTATAATACTTCCATTAAACTTCCTGGGTGATGTTAAACCCAACTGTGCATTTCTTTCTAGAAAACAATGTGTGTGAGGGAAACATAATGACATCTAATAGCTCGGAGTTGTGCCAAGTCAAGGAAAAAAATCTCTTTAAACTTCCAACAGTCCATATTGCAACCTAGAGGATCGAAAATATAAACCACATAGACGAAAAATGGAGTGTCAAATCTTTAAACACATAGATTGGTTGTAACACCCATGTGCAAATCTTAGAGCTTGTCAACATAGCAATAAATTTCCATAGAGAACCAGACCCAAAAATCCAAGCCGACCGAGCATATTTCACTGTTATTTTATCCATAACCCATGCAAAGATTACACACATCAAGGAGAGCACAACCATTCTTTTTGTTTAAAATGCCAACAGTCCAGGATAATCACCAGAATAATCCACAGACACAACACCAATTACACAGTTCAAATATCCAATAATAGCTTAAGAAAAACATAGACCATGAGCAATCCCGAGCCAAAAATTGATTTGAAGGGAAGAAAAACATCATGGATGGAAGAGTAAGGAACCATACCTGCAAAATCTTGTGTGAGGAAGAGGGTTAGACTGTATTCCTTCTTCATAACAAAAAATCGTGGAGCATCAACAACCACCAGAGCCCAAAACCAAAATGAAAGTATGACTAGGGTGACGGGCCTCGAGGGTTGTTTGATTAACGTGCAGTAAATGCACGTCACTTCTCTTCCCAACCTCATTCAATTCAATGTATGATCCAACCAATTCACCATAGCACTAAGCATTAAATCAACCACATAACCATTGACATATCCCAATTTCATAGTGCGCCATCTTTGGTAATATCAAACTCTTTTAAAAATAACCATGTGATATAACGTTAACTAATGTGCATTCAACATATTACATCCAATAAGGAGATTAACTATAGTAGAAAGGTTCGTTCAACCTTCTTTGTCAGAATAATAACACATTAGGGTTTGTATAAAGTCCTTTAATTTAAAATAGCTCCAATATTATCCCTTTTAATAAGATCATATTAAACCAATTGATGCCATATTTAATGGAAATATCAAAACCAAACTTATAATAATCCTTTCATCCATAGGGAAATATTAATATAATCTAAGAGTGATCATCAAAGATATCATTCCCATGCATCAAACAACCAACCATATTATGTCAACATAACATTATAAACCATGATTTGAAGCATCGAACTGTAGAATATTGTGTTGGTACCATCACAATAGAAAAATAAATATAAGAACAGTATATCCATCATAGCACCACCATCTACAAGGGTGTCCCACCTACTATTTTATTATTAATATAAATAGTTAATAGAGCTTAGCAATCATTTGTGAGCATAGTATTCATCGTTGTGTTTTTAAGCGTCAACACCAGGAAAGATTTGAAAATAATTGAGTAGGGTGTTCCATACCTTTTCCTCAATAGGGAACCTGTTGGGAAAGGGGCAGACCCAGTGTTCAATGCTCAAGAGCACACCAAAAAACCCTAACTACCGGCCCTTTTGGCAACACCTACGAAGAAGATGAAGTCTCACCCGAGGTAGAGGCAAGGGTGGTTGCAGGACTCAAATGTCTGCAACCCTAGATGGGACACCAATCTGTGATTGTAACACCTTAACAGAACACTTAGCAATTACATTTCATCAGTATTTAACCTAAATCTACTTCGTAAATAAGACCCTAATTATAGAGCATTGCAGTATTCACCTAGGTCTAGTAGATTCAAGCACTAAGCACCTTCACATCGGTTAGATCTAGCATTCATCCATATAATTAAGCACAAAGCAACAACATATCTATCTATCATTCATATATATCAAATAATCTAAGAAAAGAAACATATAAACACGTCAATACATTGAACAAATCATAGAAACATAGGATATACGTGGTTCACCCCTGGCCTGGGGATACATCCACCAACTCTTCTTCTCTTTTATTATCTTCTGTCAATTAGCTACATGCACAAAGCCTCAAAATCCTACTCCGCATAGGATTGGAGATCTGTGCACTTCGCTAGATCCTCCTTCCCCGAGCTAGGTTACGGCATAAAGCCTTTACACAGTCTCTTGCAATCATATGCACTTAGCCTTATAAGTCTCACACAGTATGCACAAAGCACTTACAACCATCACTTGCACTTAGCACAACTTACAACTTCACCCTTCCTATATCACCTAGATATATATTTATACATTACAAAAAGAGCCTAAACATGGGTAAACCCATGGGCCGATATCCCCATACCTGTTACATAAGACCAAAACCCAAAAATCCATAAAAAGGGGTCGAGATCCCGTGATCTCTACTTCGACTTGCGCTCCATATTTGACAGCCTGTTGAAGTCCCAAAATAAGTCAAAAGTGACCAAGGATCCTCAAAACTTGGTCAAGGGCCAACAGGCCCCCAACACTCAAGTGTGACTCATCCTGAGTCACTCTGGTCTGGGTATCTCTGCTTCAAAAGCCTCGATCTTGGCTTGAGTTTCTTTGACCTGTTACTATGCCAAGGCCTCTTGCTCGACGAACTCTTGGAGAACTTCTTCATTGATAGGTACCTCTAAGCATTGTTCAACGACAGTGATGACTTGCTCCAGTTATGCTCCTTAGTCTTCAATCTCTGCGAACAGTTGGCAAACATCATCCTATATTGGTTGGAGACTCTGACTCACTTCCATGAATTTTCTCTAAATGGTGTGGAATTTTTGTTGAGCAGTGTGTTGTTCTTGGGATCGCTTCATCCTCTTGACTGCTGACAGGGGATTCAACTACGCATGTACTGTATCTACTTGCTACTTTGCCTCCTGAAGTTCTGACTCTAGTTCCCTCAGTTCAGGATTCTCAGCGAGTCACTCATAATTTTTGGCATTGTGATCACTTAACCGTTTACATTCCATGGTGAGGGCCTTTATTCTCTCAACTAAGCTTCAAGCAGTTACTTCTCTTTGATCCCGTACATCTTGCGGAGTGTTGGGCACTGTTTATAGCTATAAGTTTGCCATTCTTTGTTGAAGCTGCTGGATAGGTTCTGCGAGCTATGCTACTTGATGCTCCACTTGGTATTCTACATTTGTCTCTAAGCCCTTCATAGAGCGAAGTTCTTTGTTGACTACTTCTTTGACTCCAAGTTGCTCTGTGAGCAACTACTCTTTTTGTTGCTTGACTTGCTCCCTTTCTTCTTCAAACTTGGCTTGAAGGTCATACTTCTCCTTTCGGGTGACCCGACGTTGCTCTACCATTTCTTCTTGGTCTTGTTTCAAGGTCGTTGTGGCCTGGTGTTTCTCATCTTGTGCTCTATGAAGGTGAGCTTTGGTCACATCATCTAGTCTGCGGAGTTGGGTAGGCTCATCTCCCAACTCTGGTTCTTCTGATGGTGGGGACATAGTGGATACTACGCGACTGGATTGAAGGGCCTGATGTACCCCTCTGAGTTCAATCTCGATCTTGTCGTACATCGCCTCCTACTTGGCTTCATGTTTCTGCAAGATGTCCTGTGAGGCATCTGCTACAGCTGCAATGATGAAGTCGAAGTCATCAAATGTGAGCATAGTTTTCATCATGGTTTTTCTAGCTCTTGAATTCTTCCGTGAGGTAGGTTTCGTGGGGGAAACCTTTCTTTTATTAGAGGGATCAATCTCATCAATAAGATCCCTAGGAGGTGTTACTTCTCCTTGCTTCGATTGATCATATTTTCCATTTATTTCTTCTTTATCTACTTTGTCACCCCCTCCTCCAAGTGAATCTGAAGCAGTTTCTTCTGATGCACTACTCAAGTTTTGTACTTCTTCAGTCTTCTTTCTTCTGTTGGTTCTAGGTGTGTCATGTACTTCGCGAGTGGCCTTCGATCTACCAATTAGTTCCAGGTCTGACATTTCTGCGGGGTCAGCGAGGATGAGAAGTTCTGTAGACCAGTCCTTGGTTATCTCTTCGAGGTCCTCCTCTATGAGATTATAGCATTACGGAAGCTCTTCTTTATTCTCATATGTGCACACAGTGATATAAATGAAGTGTTGATCTATGTGAAACTTCATGAGGGGTCAGAACCGATGCAGGGTTTTTGGCATCATGCAAGGGATAGCTTCAATAGCCCTCTTCAGTTGGAGATAATATGTATGAAAGACCGCATTCGACTGCCACTGTTTTCCCATATCACTCAAGTACCAGAGGGTGGTGAAATTCGCAGTGAGCAGCTCAAATGGCTCAATGTTCAGGAAGGTCACACCTTCCAACATCTCCCAAGTAGTAAATGTGATGAGGATCAGGAGCCAACTAAAGTGGAATTCATAGCCCTGATCCTGAGCTTCGTGACAGTCTAATTCCAGTTGGTTGACCAAGTAATTCACCCAGTTCATTTGTAATCCTTCTGCACACTTCCCTACAAGCTCCACAACAAACCTTGTGACCTACGTAGGTCTGTTCTTTCTCACCAGCTTTCCTACGATTAGCTGACAGGCCAGGCGCACTGATCCATTTTGGATAGAAGCTACCTTGTAGCCTCGTGTTCCTTTTTCTACATTGTCATATGTGTCTTTGATCCTCTGTGCTAATGCGTGATCTGTAGCCTTTCCTGGGTAGAAGTCTTGTGGGTCGGGTCCCTGCATGCTTAATCTGGTGATCCTATGGATCAACGTTGAATCAACTGTGATGCGTCGGTCTAGTCATAGGCAGTCACCATGGTAACATGAGAGCAGTATCTTAACACATGTGTTAACCTCCTGGTGCCTTCCAAAGTGTGTAATCTTCATTACATTCAAGAGGGTGGACTACGCGAGGTTCATAGTCCATGGCTAGGGGATTATTTCCGAGTTCTCCCCTTCGTCCTGGTCAAATACTTGTACAGGGAGAGCATGCTATAGTTCTTGTGGTCCCCTAGGTTGAATTCACTGAACTTCAATGTCACAATCTTATCCTGCTGCGTTGTAACTGCATGTATCCCCTTCAGGAATTATGCAGTAACCATTGTGTAATCAAAGTCCCTTGAGACACTATCACAAATCACCATGCCAGCCAAAGGCGGGATGTAGTCGAGCAATATAGTCGAGATTAAATTCTCATTTTCCAAGTCATCTCGGTGCTTGGTTCTCTTTTCTTCTATAGGTTGGGATGGTCTTGATCCATGAGCAATCGACGGGGAGGCTTTCACTCCTTGCGTCAATGAAGCTTTAAATCTTGTGGACATCACTCTCTCGGCCATCAGATCAATTAAAAATTCCACGACTGACTTCTCCACAACGTTGAGCTCGTCCGACATGCACACTTTTGATCGAATAACTCAATTTGACGAGTGAATGCTCAAAGTAATAGAATAGGTGTTGATCTGAGTAAACACAATGCGGTAGCAATGAGTTCTCTTGCTAGCTCTGATACAATTCGCAAAAAATTTTCCGATGCAACATTCGACGCAATAAGTATACAATACTATAATGGGTCTCTCCAACAGATGAGAGGCCTTCATCAATGCGGTTCTGTGCATTGTGGCGCGGTCCCAACGATCTGATGGAGATCTTTTTGGCCATAACTGTTGTTCTAACCGTTCGGGGTGTCGGGCTAATAGTTAGAATGATTTCAATGGCTATATCACTTTGTAATGTTGCGTTGTTCTGATATCTCGACAAAGTTCCAACTTTTCAAACCTTCCTTCTGCGAAGTCCCCTCTGGAATCTTCTGTAACCTTTCTATATTTTCTCTCTTCTTATTGAGCTTCTGAGAATTCTTCCCTGTGGTCTTTGTCTCTATTATCCTCTTTCCATTTTGATTCTTATCTCCTTTTGGCATAGTAACTTCACGCTTTTGAGATTATTTCATGGGGTTAGAGAGTAATACATCTTCTCTATCTGGGGTAGGTGTTATACTCGCCTGTGAGTCTGCTCGTTTTCTTTCAACTTCGGCATCCAAGTTTCTAGTTCTAAGTATCTTCGATCTGTTCTCCTATTCTTCAATCAAGTGTGTTATCCTCCTAGTCATGAAATATTTTAATTCTTTCTTTTTCTATTCTAAGGATTCCTCTTCTTTTTTTCTGGTCTGATCCTTCACAATCCAGGTTTATCCTAGTAATATAGCAAATGGAGCATTGTTCTCGATAAATTTAACAATCTCAAAATCTTCCTCTGTCAAAGTTCCATGAGAACGCATAGATATCTAGGTGAGTTTTCCACATAGGGTTATCAAATTTCCTCTAAATAATCCTATTCCTCCCAATGAATGAATCATAGTAGGCTTTCCTAAAGTTTCCCAAGTTATTTCTATCATGATATTTACCTGTGTTTCTTCATCCAGAACACAATCAATGTCGAAGTCTCATATTCTTGCTTCTATGCATTCTTTTTATTTGAACATCTCTGATAAGTTGATATTTCTGTGATCATTTAGGGTTTCTTTCATTTGTAGTAATACAGTCTCTGATTCTTTCTGGGGTTCTTTCATGGTCTCAGTTTCTTGACCTTTCTAAGGGTTTTCTTGTCTTATATTCATTCTGTCAAGCTTAGCAATCATTCTAGGGAAATCTAAAACTTCATGATCCATAGCTTTACAACAAAGACAACTAGGTCTTCTACCAGGGCATTCCTTAGCGAGATGTCTCGGTCTTCTTCAAATGTAACAAAGAGTTAATCCTCACTTTCTTTGAAATGATCCCTAGCCTTTCATGTACTGCGTGCTGGGATCATAGTAGCTAGACTGCAAAAATTTCTTTCTAGGATGTTGCATTTGTTAGTCCAAACATTCTTTCTATCCATAGGAATAACATATCTTTCACTATTTTTTTCAGATCTACTCAAATCAAACCTTCTTTCATCTATTTGTGCCCTAATTTTCAAGCTAGGACAAAATTTATCAAACATACCTAGATCCATAATTTTGAAACAAAAATTTCCACTTATCTTACCTTTTCAAAAAAACAAATCATTGTTCTTACCCTTTTCAAAGCAAAAAACTTTCAGGTCTTACCTCTTTTCTTCATATCTGACTTTTCTTCTTCACACAGAGCTTCACGGGTCAAGTAGAATACTACGCACTAGGGAAAGAAATCTATGCACAGAGCTTTCTCTTTTCTATAGTTCCCAACAATCACAGTTTTAGGTCCCGACAATAGAACCATTTGTTGGCACAGGGGAAAACCCAGGGTTCAATGCTCAAGAGCACACCAACAAAACCCTAACTACCATCCCTTTCAGCAACACTTGTGAAGCAGATGAAGTCTCACCCAAGGTAGAGGTAGGGGTGGTTGCAAGACTCAGATGTCCGCAACCCTAGCTGGGACACCAATCTGTGATTGTAACACCTTAACATAGCACTTAGTAGTTACATTTAATCAGTATTTAACCAAAATCTACTTTGCAGATAAGACCCTAATTATAGAGAATTGCAGTATTCACCCAGGTCTAGTATATTCAAGCACTAAGCACCTTCACATAGGTTAGATCTAGCATTCATCCATATAATTAAGAACAAAGAAACAGCAGATCTATCTATCATTCATCTATATTAAAGAATCTAAGCAAGTAAACATATAAACATATCAATACATTGTACAAAGCATAGCAACACAGAATATATGTGGTTCACCCCCGACCTAGGGCTACATCCACCAACTCTTCTTCTCTTTTATTATCTTTTGTCAATCAGCTACATGCACAGAGCCTCAAAATCCTACTCTGCATAGGAAAGGAGATATGCGCACTTCGCTATATCCTCCTTTCCTGAGCTAGGTTACGACACAAAGACTTTACACAGTCTCTTGCAGTCATATGCACTTAGCCTTGAAAATCTTACAAAGTATGCACAAAGAACTTACAACCATCACTTGCACTTAGCACAACTTACAACTTCACCCTTCCTATATCGCCTAGATATCTATTTATACATTACAAAAAGGGCATAAACATGGGTAAACCAATGGGCCGATATCCCCATACCTGTTACATAAGCCCCAAACCCAGAAAACCCTAAAAAGGGGTTGAGATCCCGCGATCTCCGCTTCGACTTGCGCTCCATATTCAACAGCCTGTCGAAGTCCCAAAATAGGTCAAAAGTGACCAAGGATCCTCAAAAATTGGTCAAGGGCCAACAAAACCCATGGTTCCTTGACCTCCTTCAGGAAGTGGCTTTTCCAGGAACCCATGGTTCCTTAGTCTAGTTCAGGGAGTGCCATTTTGGGGAACCCACAGTTCCTTGGCCTCTGTCAGGGGGTACCTTTTCTGGGAACCCATGGTTCCTTGAACTCCTTTATGGAGTGCCTTTTCCTGGAACCAATGGTTCAGTGACCTCATTTAGGGAGTTTATTTTCTATGAAACCATGGTTCCCCATCCTCTTTCATGGAGTGCATTTTCTGGGAACCCATGGTTTCATGATCTCATTCAAGGAGTGCCTTTTCTGGAACCCATGGTTTATCAACCTCATTTAGGGATTTCCTTTTCCGGGAACCCATGGTTCCCTAGCCTCATTTATGGAGTTCCTTTTTTCGAGAACCCATGGTTCCTCATTTCCCTTTAGGGAATGCATTTTCTAGGATCCTACGGGTTCTCAGCCTCTTTCAGGTAGTTCCTTTTTTGGGAACTGATGGTTCCCCATCCTCCTTTGGGGATTTCCTTTCCGGTAAACCCATGGTTCCATGGCCTCCTTTAGGGATTTCCTTTTCTAGTAACCCATGGTTCCTTGACCTCTTTTAGGGATTTCCTTTTCTAGGAACCCATGGTTCCCTAGCCTCCTTTAGGGAGTTCCTTTCTTGGGAACCTGTGGTTTCCTGGCCTCCTTTAGGGAGTGAATTTTTCAACCTACGGTTAACCGACATCCTTGAAGGAGTTAATTTTTTGGGAACCCATGGTTCCCTAGCCTTATTCATGTATTTCCTTTTCTAGGAACCCATGGTTCCCTGGCCTCCTTCCGAGTCTGTCTTTTTTTGGAACCCATGGTTCTCTGGGCTCCTTTAGGGAGTGCATTTTCTGGGAACATATGGTTCCATGGCCTCCCTAAGGGAGTGTATTTTCTAAGAACCCATGGTTCCCTAGCCTCCTTCAGGGACTGCATTTTTTGGGAACTCATCATTCCTCGACCTCCTTCAGGGAGTTCCTTGTTCTAGGAACTCATCATTCCCAGACCTTGTTTAGGAAGTGCTTATTTTGGGGACTCATCATTCCCTGGATTCCCTTAGGGTTTTCCTTGTTAAATAACTTGTTATTCCATATCCTCCTTTAGGTAGTACCTTTTTTATAAACTCATTGTTATGTGGCCTCCTTCAGGGGGCACCAAAAATTTCATCGAGGGACCATTTTTCCCGCCAATGTTAAAATCATAGGTACACTTTCTCACTATCATTTCATAAAATTTATGTAACATGTTCTTTACTATTAGGTAATTTTCACTTTGGTTATTTGGTTTTTGTATGTAGGTACTCATTAGCAAGCTCATAACACTTACAATTGTGGTCATCTCATGGCCCCTTCAGGTACATGTTTCAAAACTGGAATGTAGTCACTCCCTCTGCAACCAATTTTATTTTCTAGTATCATCACACAACATTTATTTCTAGGTTAACCATGATAAATACCAAAAAAACTCCATCGGTTGTTGTATATCGATAATTATGTTCCCACTATTGGATTACTGATAGGGGTGTGAATCAGTAATAATGAAATTTAATCCTTTTTAACCATATAATCCAAGTGTTATATCAATGTAGCATTATCATCCAATAACTGCAAAGTAAATAAGCAATGAAAAAATGAACAATAACACACATACACCATACACCAATGTTTTATGTGGAAACCCAAAGCGGGAGAAAACCATAGTATTTTTTTTCTTATATGTTTTGAAGAATTAAATTCATTGGAAGCACCAAATTCCTTTGTTTTCCAGCTGAAACTGGAAGGAGGATCCAACCCCCTTGTTTCTCAGGCTACAACCTGAGGGAAGCTCCAACTGCCCTATTCTCTGACTACAACCAGAAGTAGGTTACAACCCCCTATGTTCTCTAGATACAACCACCTATCCTTGCCTCGTCCAACCGCCCTGAAATAGAAGTAGAATGATGGAACCACTGTCACACTATCACTATGATATATACCTCTATAAATTTGTACCAATAAACCTGGACCATGCATCAACCTGTACCTCAACCTCTAATCAACCTGTACCATAAACAAGTGCACCAACCATGCACCAACCTGTACCAAACAACCTGTAATCAACCTGTACCATAAAAAAGTGCATCCAACCATGTAACAAGTTTGTACCAATCATGTTTCAACTACTTATCAACTATGATTCATCAATATGTACCAAAATCATCAACTAGACACCTCATGTATGTGCAAACTCATCAACTACTTGTCTCAACCATGTACCCAACATGTACCTTAACCAAAATCCCTCATCAATTTCATCATCCAAATATGATTTGTAACTCTATAATAGGTCTGTTGTAAATGATCACATACCTACAAACCTTCCTTAACTTTTACAACAAGAGACTAGCATTTTCATCAAACTTTTCTTCAGTCTCACATGACTAGTTTGGGATTATTCAACAACCCTAACTTGAAATAATCATAAATATGTACTTGTAATGAATACATATCTGAAAATAGTACACAATGTTCTTCAATTTGTTTTATGCAATTCCTCTAGGTGTCACTACTTGGAACCTCTCAGAAAAGGATTTATAGCAAAAATGGCATACCTTGTTGAATTTTGGCTTATTCTAGAGAGAGACCTTGTAGAGAATTCCCCAAATAGAATATTTGTTGAATGGATATGAAAATGTTACACATAATACTTTATATGGTACTCTAACCAACACATTTTTTCTTACTAAATGTGGATCTGTTATGAAGAAGTTATGACGTTTTTACCCGAAACACCTGTTTTAGACTAGTTTGAGGACTAGCCACAAACCCTATTTTCCATAGAGCGTAACTCCAAAAATACAACGAACCATAAGATGAAACATTTACCACAAATACTTGTATATGTTTCCTCAATGACCTATCAATTTCACAGTCTGAATCATTATAGAAAAAAATTTATTACGAAAATGGTGAGATGACCTGTAAATAACATACCTTAGAAAGCATCATCAAAAGAATTTATCCTCCCTTGAATTCCATCCTTCTTTTCTTCACCTTCCATCTGAACTTAGGATTAGATATTATTTGGATACCTTAGTCACCTATATATATTCAATATTCTCAAGTGTGATATAAAATGAGAGAGCCTTGCCTCTTATTTATACTCTCCAAGTAGCTTCCTTAAAAGCATCTTCTAGGTCACTTTGCCCACTTTCCTTATTTTAGGGTTAACCCACTTCTAATTTCTCCA